>CAJQZM010044211.1:0-10084 GCA_907164665.1 Colias nastes
ATGTTTAAAGACAAGAATATAAACATATTATATTTTATCTGTGCATATGCATAAATCATTATATTTACGCACTATTTACGTTATGTCGTAGTTGGTCGTAGTCTGTGCCAGTCTGTGCCCTGTGGCACAAATGTAGAAATGGCGTAGCAAAGTGTTGATTTGTTTTTACATTTTGTAAATAATTGTGATTTAAATTAGACGCAAATCCATACGATTTAAGCATTTTCTATAGGTTTAAGTACTTAACTATTTTAATGTTTGTTGTGTGCAAGTTAAGTCTCATATCAAGGGTAGCCTACTTTTGATGGTGATTTTGTCCCCGAGTCTATGAATAAAAATATCTATTTTTTGTAATCGTGGTCGATTATGTTTCTACGCACAATGAGTTTAGTACGAGATAATACAGAAATGGGGTCGAAAAGCACTGCAGGCCATCGGAGTCATTCAGCTCAAGGTCTAGCCAGTAATGTTTCTAGTCCTTGCATGAAAATACCGTTGCCACCTCGATTGTGGATTACAGGTAACATTATGCAATGAACATATGCTTATAAATTATAAAAGAATTTTATTTTAGCGACTTATCATACTTTTTACTAAGACAATATTACTTTCCTGCTTCCGGCTATTTTGTATAGATAAGTACTATATTTTTTTATCTTTTTATTGTTTTTAAGAATTATGATTGTCATTGTTCTCTTAGATATAGAAGATGAATCGTCAGATGAGATAAGCAGTGTTCGTGAAGATGGGATCTTGCCCGTAGAAAGGTCAAGAGTGAGGTCTCGGTACAGACATCATAAACAGAAAACAACAAATAATATACCTGTTGGAATATTTTGGGATATCGAAAATTGTCAGGTACACATTTTTGATACTTAGAAAGCTATATAAATATTTAGACCATATTTATTGGTTCTCATGCTTTTTTTACACTTTAATGTTTGAACCATTTTTTATTATTTCTTTATTATAAATGATTGTAAACCTTGTAGGTTCCCCGTGGCTGTTCAGCAATAGATGTTGTAGCAGCAATTCGAGCCAAGTTTCTTGTCGGCCGACGGGAAGCTGACTTTGTTGTGGTCTGTGATGTGCGCAAGGAATCAGTTCATAGACTTCAAGAACTCAATGATTCTCAAGTATGTTAATATTATTTTATTCTATAATGTTCCAGCTCTTACATCTTTGTAATTTAGTTTTTTATTGGTAAATATACGATTACTAATGTATAAATTATCAAATTAATGATTTAGTACTGGCAAAAAATGTAGTATTTATTATATTGTTCTTTATTCATGTTTTAATTATGTATTCAGGTAAGCTTAATACATGTGTGTGGAACACAAAAGAATGCAGCTGATGAAAAACTAAGACAATGCATGAGAAGATTTGGAGAGTTGCATCCTGCACCAGCATCCTTGCTTTTAATATCGGGAGATATTAATTTTGCTGCAGACCTGAGTGATTTTAGACACAGGTCAGTGTACATTATTTACAAATTATAAACTCATTGCTTAACAATTCATCTCATAATGAACTTAATATTTATCATTTGTCATCATACAATATTTATGCAACTACAGTCAAAACCGTTTATGGCGACATCGTTTAGAACAATATACCGGTTAAATTGACCAAAATCAAAGGTCCTGGCTGAATGTTATATGACCGCCTTATCGAAAACATTGGTTTTTACGACATTGTTTACTACGACATACCGCATTAAGTGACCACATTTGGTTAATATTTTCGGAGAATTATATCTGTAGAACGACCGGCTCAGCTGTATTGTAAACAATTTGAATAGGTAACTGTATCCACATCTGGCACGGTATAAAAGTCAATGGCTATTATCGTAAAAGTAATCAAAGTTTAGGGTCTTTTGTAATTCTTAGAAACAAAGCACATGCATGCCGTAGCCTCAAGGCCCGCTTCGTCATATCTCTTAAGTCAGTTTGTTACTTATCTTTACACAAGGCACACCAAAACATATTGTTGAGTTAACTGTGAAAATTGTAACATGTCGCAAAAAAGAAAACAAATCAATATCGAAGAAAATCCGCGTATTATTTCAAAGCTAGAGAAAGGAATTCCAAACAAAGACTGGCAAAAGAATATGGTGTATCACACTCGACAATTTCAACTGTTTGGAAAGAAAGGGAGAAAATTCAAATCCGGTTGTTACAACTATCGGTTTTTACGACTCAATAAGAGTAGTCCCTTCGATGTCGTTATAACAGATTTTGACTGTATTACATCTTCAAAATTATTTGTAAAATAGTTTGTAGTTAATATTTGGGAAATTTTGATTATTTTATATGTAAAAAAAAAAATCAAACTTGCTTTCTCTCACTTTATCATGTTCAAATTTAATGCACTCCATCTTTATAATAAACCTTCTACATATGATTTCAAAACTTATTTAGATGATCTGCTATGCATGGAATAATAATTATTTGGAAGTATGTCATTGTTTTTATTTCTGTTGTATAGGGGAAAAATAAACCAATGGTACTTTTTCCTCATGTACAGTCGACTCTCGTTAATTCGAAACTCGAGGGACTCTCAAAATATTACGAATTATCAAGAGTTTGAAATATCAAATGGTTCGAAATTTGTGAGAGAAAATAAATAAAACTTCGAATTATTGATTCTTAATCAATTATTATTTATTAAGGGCTGATTTTTCAATCCTTAGTTAAAACTTATTCATCGAATAACGTATTAAACTACCATTTCAAAAATGTATTGTAATTGTCCATATTTTACAGTTTACAGGTGACATTTTAATATGTTCATGTAATACTTTATGGACGGATAAATTTTAACCAATGATCGAAAAATCGGCTCTTAATGATATTCCACAGTAACCGAATGATAACTAAACATACCAATTTGTGAGAAGTGTAAAGTCAAACTAATCATAACAAAAACAACGGCTCATTGAACAAGTTTGAACTTGTCGCAAAATGTACCTACCTGACTACCTGCTTACAATCTTTCCGCCTCTTTCTCTCTGTAACTTTGAATTGTCGAGTGTTGGACGCCGATGAGTTCGAATTAACGCGTCGTTTTGATATATAGCAATGATATTTTCATTCGAATTACCAAGTGTACCAAAATGTATGGATTTAGTTCGAAATATAAAGAGATTTTGTAGGGACCTCGAGATAACTTTGAATTATAGAGAGGTTCGAATTATCGCAGGTTTGAGTTAACGAGAGTCGACTGTATTTCAATTAAATGACAATATGTACTGATCATTAGGAAAAATATGGAAGTGATATTGGTGCATAAACAGAATACTTCATCAGCATTAATAGCCTGTGCCTCATCCCACTATTGTTATAATGACTTGACGGCCCACCTCCCAAGGAATCCAAAGGTATATTATTTTACTTTTTATGTGCTCATTATTAATTTCCTATTATATTATTTATCACAATTAAATAATCATTAAGTATATATAGCTACATTACCATATTTACATAATAATTAACATTTATTTATTTTTTCATGATCATTAACCTAAAAAATAGATTATATTGTATAAATGTTTAATGACACATAATAATAAAAAACTTAGATAAGCCAAACTGAAGATGATGAACCGCCAACTTGTGAAATGGAGGTGGTGAACTTGCCGGTGGATCAGCCTCCGGAGAGAGTATCCAGGAGGCTACGAAGACTTGCCGATAATTGCGGGGGGAAGGTTCTTAGAGTAACAGCGTCTACGGCCATGATGAAGTTCCCAACACCGGATCATGCTTCTAGGTAAGAATGTTCTTTCATACAAAGTGTATATTACAGTCTTATTATGAGGTTAATTGTTAAGGATTGCAATGCATGTCATCGGCTACAATTGCAGTTGTCTTTTAGAAATTGATGCAGATTATAAATGAAGAATATGGAGATCATAAGTCTTTTATGTCTTGGTTATTATCTCAACATAGTTATAATATTAATTACTTTGGTTCAGTTATATTTTTTATCACAATTATTAATGACTTTATTTTTTTAATGACTTATAATCTCCTTAATGACTTAAATAAAAACAGAACATACTCACCTCCTAACTTTATTACAATCGAATCTCATTAGAAATTCATATCCAAGTTTAACAACAAATGAATGGAAAAGTAACAATAGTACTAAAATAAAGCAACTGTTTGCACTTTATCTTTTGCATTTTCATTAATTTGAAAAATTATTTTATATTCATATTAAAAACGCGAAGTTTGTTAAATTGTATGGATGTATGTTTGATACTTTTATGACAAAACAACTTAATCATCATCATCAGATCTTTATGTAATTTGGGACAAACATAGATTAGAAGTTAAATTAGAACACATTGTGCTATTTTTACAAAATAATCATAACTTTATCTTTAAATTTTATTTCGTATTTAAAGAGCGTACTTAAATACAAATAATATTAAGTTATTTAAATTTATTCTTTTGTACTTTATTCTTTAGTGATATTCTGAGTAAGATATCAATATAATCTACATCAATATTTGCGAATGACGTATTTCCGCCAGCTGATTGCAAGAGATGGTTAGAAATAGAATAATATGTAATTATGTAGGGTAGCTAAAAATATTATGTGATATAAAGGCGTGACCATAATAGTATAATTTCAATGCAAATAATTTATATGGCAATAATAAAATTATACATTCAATATAATAATAAACTTCTAGAATAAATAAAATAAAACTTTTAGGATAAATAAATGAAATACATCATTACGCTTTATTCGAGTACGCACTTCTTTTTAATGACGAGTCTTGAAACTTACGAATGTGCTTACGAGTAATCAACTTTTGTTAAGCTTTGCCCTAATAAACAAATATCTTTGTTTTTTCATTATCTAAATTTAAATTCCCTGAATATTAAATGTAAACTAATTTCTGCCTTAAATGAATTGTTGAGCTCAAAATCTATCGACGGTTTTAAAAATCGCTCTATTGTGTGTGTCACTTTATATTCCGTTACAAAAGTTTTTCGGTTTACCCTCTTTGCTTTATTTAATATTTGCTCATTCAGTGCCCATTTGAAACGGCCATTGCAATACCGGGCACAAGCAAGAACAGATCGTTTTAGTTTTAATATATTTTATTTTAAAATATAAAATATAATTAATATTTATTATTGTAGCTTAGAAAGCAATTAATGTTAAGAAGTGTAGTTTATAATCAAAATGCTGCTAAGCGGGTGAGTATTGCGAATTATTTAGATCGGAAACGGTATGGATAATGGCGACGCGAATTGTTTTGTCTTTAAGATATTTTATTCTTATTTGATTTTCTTTGTTTGAAATAACCAATCTTATCTACATAATGTTAAAACATATGTTTTGTGATAAATTTATATACAGCTATCAGTAAGTATATTTTTACGAATACTTCAAATTTATTTGAACAGTTATTACATCTTTATCTGTTTTATTGCATATAACATTTATTTACATAAAAAAAATATATTTATTTTAATGGTTAAATAAAATATATATTGTGGTTTGACAGTCATATGGTTCATTGATGAGTCATCAGCTGATAACGGTCAGCGAAAGTCCACGTTGCGTAAATTATTTTAATATTTTATTTTAATTTACAATCAACCTGCTACTTTCAGTTTCAATGATTTAGTTGTTTCTTTGAATAATAGCTTTTTTTCAAACCATCTCAAGTAAAACCATTAAAGTTATGGATATGATTCGATTTTCGAGTTTATGTTTGGCTATATATAATTTAATTGAATCTCAATATCACTATAAAAATAGTTTTTAATACAGTCCTATAGGCTATTGTTTATCGATGCGAACCAACCTCGTATATTGATTTTTAATAAGACACATACATGTTAAATGAACTTGAACGGAAAGCTTCACGTTAATAATACAAGTTCCGTATTATTTGTTATAAGTATGTATTATTATCGCGGTTGTCACTACCGGGTGTAAGAACCGGTCGTCACTTCCTTTTGTTGCAACTAGAGCATGTATGTACAATGTACATATAACACCACGTTAATTTTTAGTAAAAACATCTTAGCATATTGTATAATTATTTAACTAGGTACGTGAATCCAACTATAGGTAACTGTTATTCTTCACGTCTGTTTATAACAATCGGTTAGTCTTAAATTACCTATTCAGTGAGATTGGTGAATATGTGACAAAAATATTTAAAAACTTCTTCCATTTAATTTATATATGTCGCAGTCATCTGGTTGAATCTGCTATTTGATTGAATGACTACATACTATGTATTCTATTGGTCGCTTTATTAGACCATTACTTCTGATTTATTAGTTGATAAAACAGACAATTTGCATGTTGCCATCGCAAAATTAAATACCTATTTCAATTCAACAAAATACAATTACTCTTTCTATTTTCATCTACCGGTTATTTAAACTTCAAAAAGTAAATTTCTTCTTTACTTTTTGTAAGACTTGTTATTGTTCAAACTTCAGAACAATGTTTTATTGATGCGTCTAGCTGTTTTGTTTTATCCGGCCTCCTTCCGGGAAAAGGCCCATGATATAAATGAAATTAAAATCAATTATTGTAGCTTTCTGCCAGCGCTATTTCACTAAATCGTGAAGTTCAGTTGTTTCAATTTATTAATTTGTAGCTTTTCGCCCTGGCTCTGCTCGGTAATATTTCAGTCGTTTAGTTTGTAAGTTTTTTTACAATAAATGGCCTGAACCAAGTGGGCAAATGTAATTATTAAAATCACGGGTTTCTTTCATGTACATACAATATAGAAGACTAGCTGAAACAACGTACTCGGATAAAAAGAAGCCTATATTTTGTCCAGTTTAAAAATACTGTATAAGTTTCTTACTATACATATAATATTTATAGTATCAAATTTCATACCATTCCGATCAGCTGTTTCTGCGTCCATCTATACATTCTTACAAACATTTGCTATTATATTGTTATGATGATAGAAAATAATTATTCATTCGAAGTAAATAAATAACTTCGTCTTTATAATACAAGTGTGGAAGACTGCCTTCTATATATCCATACGTTTACAGAGCACTAAAGCGCATGGACGGCGAGGATGTGTTCGGGCGTAAGATCGGCACGCGGTACGTGCGCAGCGCGCTGCAGCCGGCGTACTCGAGCGACGAGGGGTACAGCACCGCGTCGCAGCAGCCCGCGCGCCCGCAGTTCACACCCGTGCAGGTGTGTAGTTTGCGTGTTTGTTTATTAGACATGAATTAACTTATAGAACTTGTTTGAATTTTACAGATCTATGAATTGATTTGTAATTTATTAGAATTTAAAATAGATATACATAAATACGTTTAAGTAGTTATTGTGTCATATTTTAAGAGGCCATTTCGATTTTTAAAAAGAGTTACCTATATAATGTTTCTAAGTTATAACTATACACTTGATATGTTTATTTTATACCTACCTAACTATGTTTGATTTTGAAATATTGAGTCACAAATAAGATTTTAATATTTATTTGTCTGATGTTTTCACATTTTTACATATATTTTCGTATATTCCCCAACAGGTGACGCAAGTGAGCATGGACGTAGAGCGCACAGCGGCAAGTGAGTGGGCGCTGGCGCTGCAGCAGCTGCCGGCGCCCACTCCGCCGCCGCTCGACTTCTGCCCGCCGCCCGCGCCCAAGCCGAGGAAGATTAGGGGCACGCACGGTAAGCTATAGTTTAGATTCGTGATACGTGGTTTACGTGACTTTATCCTTGTTAATAGTGAAAGTCTGTCTTCAGAGTGAAAGCTAATTTATTTTCGAATCATTTATATTATTATATTACAAAAGCCGTGACAATAGATCTGTAGATAGCAAAGCTGGTCTGTAAGCAGAATAGGGGATGTATTACTTTGTAAATAAGAGGCAAAATCATAGGTTTTGGTACTTAAACTCCACATGCTCTGATTTTTTGGTTACATTTTTAAATTAGGTCAGCACTGAAGTTTCAAAATGTTAAATTATTTTTAAAGTTTAAGTCATTTTCCACCAGGTTCAGCATCGCTCGACCGCTCAGCGTGCTCGTCTAGCAACAGCTTCGACGACAGCCGCCGCGAGCTGAGCGCGAGTCGTGCGGTGTCGCCGTGGAACTCGTCCGCGTCGGCCAGCTTCAGCGAGCAAAGCACGGAGGGCGACGAGTGCGCTGCGGAGCTCACAGTGGCCAACCTGCCGCCGTACGAGCCGGTCGTGTTGCAGGTGGGGAAATAATGAAAATAATGAAGAGTGAAGTCCCATGTCCCCTAGTGGGGTAAGGGGCAGATGCATTATACATCTGTTTCACTGATCGATTTTCTTTAGGGACAAGTAGGTGATCAGCCTTCTGTGTCCTACCAGACCGAGACATTTTTTTTTCTTCGTCTCCACCGGGAATCGAACCCAGGACCCCTCGGTGCTACGCTCACGCGTCAACCACTGTACCAAGGAGGCGGTCAAAATCAAAAATAATGAAGAGTAATGATAAAAAATGTTGACATATATTTTCGATATTCGTGGATTTTACAGCGATTAATTTACTATCAAGAACGATAGCACACACATTAAATTGATTTGACATTAACATTATATTCATATTGTTATGAATAATTGCTATTAAATTTAAACGAAAATGTAAACAAAAAAAAACTTATTCTAAAAGCACTACAAAAATACAACCATAACTTATTTTTTTTATTACAGGAGATGTTAATAAAACTGTTCAATCAGTACGTGCCAGTGGTGCGCGTATCAGTATGGGCGGCTGGGGACGGGCCGCAAGCCACGGTCGTGCTGCGCTCGGAGGGCGACGCGCGGCTCGCCATAGCGCGCGTGCACAAGCGGCGCCTCGACAACCAGTGGGCAGGTCGCAGGCTCGAACTGTCCCTGGGAAGACCCTCCCCAGCACCCAACCTAGATGTACTCAGAGCTAGACTCCGCGCAATACTCCTAGATCAAACGAACCACACGCTCCCGCTCCTACGTTTACGTGACGCGTACGCAAGCCGCCACTGCTGCGCCCTAACCACCTCGGATATAGCCAAAGTTAGAGATACAGTCATCATACACGAGGGATACGGCCGTGTAGTGCAATTGGTGGATTTCACGCCCGTCACGAGTACGGAAATGGAGGAGGCCCCGTGGAAATGCCACATCCATGCAGTGATGAATACGGGACACGATGATGGCAGCCGCATCCTGCAGCCGGTGTATATTGAAGTAGCAGTGTTGGCTAAGAATACTCAGATGCTGTTGGAGAGTCATGGTGGAATCTTGCCTTTATTGAGGTTAGTTTAAATGAACAGTTAATATTTTGTTTATTTTGTAGAATTCATAAGATACATACGATACATAAGAAATAAAGGTATCTTTTTATTACTGTAATGTGAAATCTTTTAACAGACATTGTATAATAGTTGTTAAATTCATTCTTTGCTTGTTTTTCATAATGCAGAAACTTGGGATTGAATAAATGCAAAATAAGACTAATTATTTTGGTAAATACACTAATTATTTTCTTTTAGTTTCGTGGAGTGTTATGAAGCGATGTTCCCGCCTCTGCTGTGCGACGCAAGGAACGGCGTTGCCTTGGAACTATTATTGCGTAGCATTACCGCTGTGGAAGTTAAGGATAGCCCTTCGCGTCATCTCACTTGGGCTTCGGCACCCGCTTGCATTGATAATAGTGAGTTCTAAATTTCATATGTGTATAAAAATACATATAAATAAATGAATTGGAATTTGAAAAATAATATTTATACTTTGTTAGAAATAATTATATCAGCTATTAATTATTATATATAATAAATAAATAAATTTAATTAATTACGAATTTTGTTGTTTATGAGATCGTTTACTGTTGCTGTTGCCATCTCTTTTTACTGTTGCTTTTTCGTTTCATCAAGTTACACACTACACTACAAATCGCAACGATTTCAAAGAACTTTCCTCTAAAAAAGTAGTGATGAACTCGCAATCAACGTCAGTAGATGAAATAAACTAATAATACCTTGTGTGCTAGGTGACGTGTCGCGCTGCAGCGCGGAGCGGGAGCGCGGCCGCACGGCGCAGGCGCTGGAGCCGATGCTG
>CAJQZM010044228.1:0-22129 GCA_907164665.1 Colias nastes
TACATTTTACATACATATTAGCAACCTTATGCAGGTATTGCAATACAGTCATATTATATTTGAATTATATCATATTATCACATACATTTAAATTTTACAATAATCTGATTTAAAAAAATAACAATAATATACTAGGTATGTAGTGATAATACGTGTACGTGTGCAAGTAATATAATGTGTGGAATATTTACAATCTAATCAAATATGTTATAATAATTATTGCAAATGATGATTCTCATGTGACACCATGTCGCGTTTATCTATATATCATTATTATATCTTTGTTTATACGAATGGATAATAAATAATAATAAATAGGTACGAGAGTTATGAAAATAAATCTTAATCCGCGGCATATTACAATAATATGAGGGTATTTTGATGTTATTAAGGTACAAAACCTTGTAATGTTAGCCATTTTTATTTTATTTACATTCTCAATATTAAGTATATGATTAGTTTATGATATACATGTGTCAAAAACCCCTTATTTTTTTTTACTTTTTTCATACAAAACTCGTAAAAAGTTAAATCCATTAATCTATCAATTTATCACCGTTTCCACTTATCCTTATCGAGAAGACAAATTTTCTGTCGCAAGTCAAATGTTATTTTTACACATAACCTCCTACACAGATCGCGCCCATAAAACCACCAAACATAGCTGGAATGAACAAAATACACAATTACATAACAGTTGAGTGAACTCCAATTATCGGTTTGTATGTTTGTATTGGCATTGACAAGGAACCATTACTTCCGCGTGAAGTTCACAGGAAATACTGTTTAACGTTTGTTAACTATATACTAGGAGGAACCCGCGGCGTCACTCTTGTGGGTGTTTGTGGTATCTATCTATCTAGATTCTAGACTATAATCTATCTCTGTTACAAATTTCATTCAGATCCGATCAGCTGTTATTGCGTGAAAGAGTAACAAACATGCAGTCTTACATACTTTTTTTGTAATGTAAGTTGGATTAATTTGTACGAATTTTAGTCATGTAAGAATAACTATAGAAATTAAAACACGAAAGTCTATGACTTGCTTTTTGTAATGTGAAAACGCGTTAAAAACAAGTTAAGTTTCAGCCATAAATAATAAAAATGTCATAAACAAGTTTTCTTTTGAGCATGAAATTATGTAAAGTTTTGTATCAATAAAGATATTACAGTCTGGTGCATAATAAACAGGTACTTTTTCGGGTTATTTGTTATATAAAAGCTTATTAACTTTCTGTTTCGTGGGCTATATAATATTTATTAAATCACTAGCTGTGTAAGCGTTTTACCCGCATTGCTCCGCTCCTGTTGGTCATAGCGCGATGATATACAGCCAATAGCCTTCCTCAATAAATGGGCTAACACTGAGAGAATTATTCAAATCGGACCAGTAGTTCCTGAGATTAGCACGTTCAAGCAAGCAAACAAACTCTTCAGCTTTATAATATTAGTATAGATGTGCTTCACGATATAAAACCACGCCGTAGCTACAAATGTCCATCTGCATTGCCACTCTTATGAATTAGATACTTCTCTAATTCTATCTGTACCTAGGTATATCGTTAACAAAATTAATGTAACCGTTCAGGTGTAGGTACATGCGAAACAAACAAACATACCTACCGATTAAATATCAAATTCATCATTTTAAATCAATTCTAAATCAGTACCCATTACATAGTCAATTACACAATCTAATTAATCTTTGATATAACATAACAAATCAGCAAATTAATGCTTTCGTCGGCCATTTTGAAATGAACTCAATCTTAACTGCTTTGTTCTTTAATTATCGCCATCTGTCTCATTCTCACGAACTATTTAAGTGCCAATTAAATTTGATTGTAGTTTAAAAGTTACGTCATTTTTACGTCGTTGTCATTTGTTTGATTTAGAGGCAAAAACTTGAGAAAATATTCTTGTCATGTGGTTAGTATTGAAATTTGATGAACCATGAGTCCTATGTGTATTACAGAATATACCTACTACTCCACTCTCCAGTGTTGTCTATGGTAAAATGTGTTATGCTAGCTCTTCACTCTCGTCGAGGTTAGGCGAGTGAGGATTTTAGGAGGAGGTTAGGAGGATTAAAAGGACAGGAGTATACATTATTACTGGCATTTATACATATCACATATCAGTTAGGTATCAGCAGATTAAGCTTTACCTACAGAAACTATTATTTTTCATAACAACATTGGTACTGTGAAATTTATAAATATTCAGCTGCCTTTACATCTTTAGTTTGCGAAATGCCAGGGAAATTAACTATTTTACAATAAATAGTTGCAAAAACTTCCAAATGTTAAAATCAAAAGACCTTCACCTTTGAGCACGCGTCAAGGTCGACATAAACTTAAAATTAGCTGTCAACTTAACATGTTGGTTTGTGAAAAACATAATATGGGCTCATACTAATTCGCATTGTGAAATTATTGATTAGGTTGCGATAGAATATCGATGATTTATATGATTAATAGCTTTTAATAGCTTCTCAAACATGTCACTTTACTGTATATCGAAATGTATACATTTGTGTATTTATTTCTTTAAAGGTTAAAATAGGAGTTGAAGAAGAATAAAAAACTGTCTCTATTTCATGTTTTTTATAATTAGTTCACGGTTGAGACAGTGGTTGAAGACATTGACTTTCATATAAGTTTTCTAAGTTTTCTATCCAATGAAATATAAATGTTAAGCTACTACATGAAATAACGTTTGATAATATGCTAGGAAGTTTCCATTAGTAAAAAGTCTGAAGAATAATCTACTAAATTTGGTCTTACTACACAAGCCGATGGCTCCACTACTGGTCAAGTAATCTGCTTAACGACAAAGAGCAAAAATTATGTATTTTCACCAACTTTTACAGATTTATTTCCTGAATAAGATTTACAATTTCGTTAACAACCATATAAACTATTTAGTCCATTGAAAAGTTACATTTGGGGTTGCAATTTTTAGAGGACGCAATTTTATTTTTTTGATGTGTAGGGGGAGTCAGTGTGAAGCTATCACCAAGTTTGTGGGGTCGCCACCCTTGTCCCACGGCCGCCATCTTGAAAATAGCGGTTGATATGGTTTTTACGATTTATCTCTTATACTATTTATTTGATAAAAAAAATTGTTAACATTATTTGTTGCAAATTAAATTCTCTACAACTTTGGTCCAGTAACTTTGTGTCGTAGAACTATAAATAAAAAAGTTATAAGCGAAAATGTTCAGAAATTAGAGATATTTATGTTTCAATAAAACTTTTTTTTATAATTTTACGAATAAATTATATCAGACCATTTGTGTAGATAGTTTTTTGAGGAACAACTTTTATATACAACATTTTTTCATTAAGTAAATAGCTAAGGTTTTACAGCGCTCCGAAGTGAGTACTAATTTTCAGTACTCTGAACTATACAGTATACTTATATTATGTGTGTACTAATTAATTAAAAATTAATAATTTGTCATCAGTAGGTAATTGTTTTTTTTTTTGTTATGAAGTATAATATTGTTAATAATTAATTTTGCAATATTATTAATAATTAATTATTGAATCTTTTCCCCACCACCCAGGAGGTACTGAGTCTCGAAGCGCGTTTTTTTTTACGTAGCAGCGTAGTAAAGCAGGGCTGAAATGTTCTGCAGTGTGCTTCTATTGTTCTGGAGTATGGGAAAAGAGCGAATAGCCAATATATGTATAGTTAAGAGTACTGAAAAATAGTACTCACTTCAGAGCGCTGTAAAACCTTAGTTATTGACGTAATGAAAAAATGTTGTACATAAAAGTTGTTCCTCAAAAAACAATATACAAAAGTGGTCTAATATCATTTCTTCGTAAAATGATAAAAAAAGTTTTATTGAAAAATATAAATAGCTCTAATTTCTGAACATTTTCGCTTATAACTTTTTTATTTATAGTTCTACGACAAAAAGTTACTAAACAAAGTTGTAGAGAATTTAATTTGCAACAAATAATGTTAACGATATTTTTTTATCAGATAAATAGTTTAAGAGATATATCGTAAAAACCATTTCAACCGCTATTTTCAAGATGGCGGCCGTGGGACAAGTGTGGCGACCCCACAAACTTGGTTTTAGCTTCACACTGACCCCCCCTACATATCAAAAAAACAAAATTGCGTCCTCTAAAAAACGCAAGCTTAGGCCTAAAAAATGTAACATTTCAATGGACTAATTGAAAAATCTTCAACCAGGCCAATCTAAATGCACGTACTCCATTGAAATTGGTTAAAAACATCTCTTTTGAATAATCGGTACGAATTTAACGGTTTTAATTCAGAACCAGTCGTGACGAATAGTGTATCTGATAAGAAAATAAAGGTTTATTGTTGAATTATTATATATTGTAACCTTGTGTTGAATATAGATTGTAAAAAAAAAACGAAATATTTTTTTATACATTTCAATAGATAATAATCTTTAAAATCTTATATTTTGATAACACCCTTCAAAAGATAGTGTAGAATGATATCCTTCTGACACCATCATCATCACTACATAGTATAAAACAAAGTCGCTTTCTCTGTCCCTATGTCCCTATGTCCCTTTGTATGCTTAAATCTTTAAAACTACGCAACGGATTTTGATGCGGTTTTTTTTAATAGATAGAGTGATTACAGAGGAAGGTTTTAGTATATAATTTATTAGGTTTTAGACAAAGCGGGCGAAGCCGCGGGCGGTAAGCTAGTGAAAAAATAAAAATATGATCATGAATAATGTATCACGCAAATACAATTACAAAAATAAATAAGCGTTTCCTTAAAATCCTTCGTTCTTAGCATTTATTATCAAACAAATATTTATCATTATCAAAATAAATAATATATCTTATGATAATTATATCAATTTATACTAATATCTATAATTAAACGTCAGCTGTCAGCACTCATTGAAAAATTTCGATAGTTCGACATCCATACACCATGCGCTTGCGCAACCAAAAGGCTAAGGCTATGCGATCCAACATTTCATTGATTTATTGATGATCGATCGAATTACGAAATTTATCAGAGATCGGGATAGAATCTGTAAGATATTAGTTAATAGTTAATACTAGCTTGCTACTCGCGGCTTCGCTCGCATAGTCAAAGGAAAACCCGCATAGTTGCCGTTGCCGTTGGATTTCCGCGATAAACCTATCATATGTCCTTTCTCAGGTTCAACTACATTTGTGCTAAGTTTCATCTAAATCAATTCCGTGGTTTAAGCGTGAAGAAGAGACAGATAGACAGAGTTACTTTCGCATTTATACAGGGTGTCTCAGTGCCGATTTTAAACTTTGAAAATTTGTATAAAAAAAACAAATTGTATTCATAATATTTTTATTGTAGTAAATTAAAGTGTATTAGTGCGGATTTTATGTACGGAATATTACACCGTCAAGATGTCTTCCATCATGGTGAATGCACTATTCAAATCGGACACGCAAATTTGCCGAGACGCGCCGAAGGATGTCCGCTGAAATGGCTCTCACTTCTGTCGTTATTTTAGTCTTCAACTGCTCCAAATTTGTAAGAGGGGTATCAAAAACTCTTGCTTTGAGACAACCCCATAAAAAAAAGTCAGCGGGGGTTAAATCGGGAGATCTGGGTGGCCACAATATGTCTCCAGAGCGGCTTATGAATTTTCCCGGAAATGACGCATTTAGTGCGTCCATGGAGACCCTAGCAGTGTTGGCTGTGGCCCCATCTTGCTGAAACCATACATCAGACTTGTCAATATCCTCTTCTTGCTGCTGAGGTACAAAAAAGTTACCGATGGTGGCTTAAAGAGGCAGCATGTTGTCTAAGTGAGCGTCTTGGATGTTCCGTGACCGCAGCGGCGACGCGGTCGATGTGTTCAATCGATCGCACAGGTCGATTTCGTGGTCCAATTGAATGATTTAGTAAACATCCTGTCGCTCTAAACTTCTCTCCTCACGATTTAATTAATTGAGTACTTGGGGCATCACTCAAACGGTGGATTTCATAGCGACTACAAATTTACACCGTTTTTCACTCAACGAAAACCCATTGCAGAAGTACGCTTCTACTGCGTACGCGCGGTGCGCACCAGACCACTGCGCCATGGCCAAAAAAAAATCCGCACTCGTCACCTATCGAACGCTACCACTCCCCTCCAGTTAACCCCGCAGGTTGCCGAGAAATTCGTGTTTAAAGTTTAAAATCGGCGCTGAGACACCCTGAAACGCAATATTTTGTTGACAAATCAGTTGGTTATCTTGCAATAAAACATAATTAACAAGATTAACAAATTGTCCCGTGAAATAAACATAATTTATTAAATTGAATTTTGTTGCGTTAAGAATTCGCTTATCAATTGACATTTGACTTCGATGACTAATATTATTTGCATATGTTTTTACATATATTTACATATTCGTAGGAGGGAATGCAGTAATACCTTAATAAGTAAAAATAACACCAAATAAGGTAAACTATTATATCTAAAATATGCAAATTTTGAATATAAAGTGGCGTTAGGGTATAGATATGCTTATCTATAAAATATAACAAGTAGGTTTTGTATCCAAATTTGTTGCAAATTGCGAATTATTTTATAAAAATATTTTTTTTTTAATATTTATTTTTTATTCCGTTAGTTACTTGGAAGAGGACGTAGATGGCAAGGTTTTTATGAAATAGGTTATAAGTTTTCGTTATTGTTGGTTTATATATAGATATATTTAATAATGAAAAACATCCTGACATTCAATTTAAAATCACTAATTTAAGTAATTTTAAATATTTTTTTACTTTGTGCTCATACGAGCATCTTGATGCTCTAAGTAAAAATTAACCTCTCATAAAATGTAATAAGATAATCAACAAAAATATATTACATTAAACATTAAATATGATGCTCTTTTTTACAAGTAGGTTAAAAGCCATTTACTAGACTGTAGGTTGTTAGCATGGCTCAAATATAGCTTTATCTTTTCCGTGTTATCATTGATAAGAGCGATGGAAACTTGTCCTACATGCGTGTTTACATGACAGTCTTGGAATAATATTTTGAATATTAATCATAATATTAATTGTGTATACTGTGTGATGCATTTAGTTGTGACTGTAGTGAATTACAATGTACTAGATGAGACACGCTATTTCATGTGCTTGAAGTAAACTTTTTAATCAGTGTTTTAAAATATTATCTTTAGTATTAGTGGGATTGCTAAATGTTGCAGTTGAGAGGATTTAATTATAATATTTGATAGTAGATACCTACTACCTATACAGGGTGTAATCGTTAAGCATGCGCACAGGCGATTATTCCGTAGCTATAACAGATATCAAAAAACTTTAAACTGATTTTGAAAGTACTATACCTAATGAGTAAAATGACAAGTATAACTTAAGAAATATCCAAAAATGTTACATGGAACGCTCCCAATCTGTAATAGTTACGGAATAATCGCCTGTGCACATTTAACGATTACATCCTGTATATCGCACGTTTTTCTTATAATCTACACAGATAATAAAATATGATAAATATCTTATTACATATATGTAGTTACGTATTGAAAACATACATACATTGTAACTATTAATTAACAGAAGAACTGATAAAGTCATGAGTAATTTAACAACCAATAAAATCATACCAATATAATATAGATAGCTACTTTATCACTACATAGTAAAAAACAAAGTCGCTATCTCTGTCCCTACATCCCTATGTACCTATGCTTAAATCTTTAAAACTACGCAACGGATTTTGATACGGTTTTTAATAGAGTGATTCAAGATAAATTTTTTGGTATATAATTTGTTTATTTTTTAGACCATACAAGCGAAGCCGCGGGTGGAAACCTAGTAGTTAATAAAATAAATTAAATTTTCCCTTATCTATACAGTCGTCTAATCAAATTCGATTCTCACAATGCTATCAAAGACAGAACAATGACATTGCATTAGGATCTGATGTGATCATGGTGGTGAACATTTGCCAGTCAGAAACAATACACGACCTTGTGGTGAAAGTGTGAATGGATATGGGAATTTGTTTTTATCTATCGAGTAGACTTAGTATTTACCTATAGTAGACTTGAGTATATTATAACATACTAGTGGTCCGCCCCGGCTTCGCCCGTGGTACCTATACATGTTTAAACTATCCTATCTCTCAAGTTGGATCGAACTGCACATGGTGTGCGAATTTTATTATAATCGGTTAAGTGGTTTAGGAGTCCATTGAGGACAAACATTGTGACACGAGATTTATATATATATATATTAAGATGTAAACTTACGGTATGTGACATGTTTGCCTGTAAACATGTGTACTAACTATATAAAGCTGATACGGAACCTATAACCGTCTTCTCACTTTATTGTGTGACCAAATTTACCATGCTTACTATTAATACACGAAAAATTTGAAGTACGTTAAACATAAAAGCTACGTCATACGATATTGGAAATATTAAGCCAATTTTTATGACTTTTTTATGACTTTCACACGAAAGTACATTAGAATATTTTCTTTAAATAGATAGGTGTACATTAGTCAAAACCATATGTTTATAAACAATGCATCTATTTGCAAAATAATAAAATAAACTGTTCATCTAACCGTTATCCGTATGTATAAGTATGTACTAGAGTCACGTTATACTCGTGCAAAAAACACCATCCTCAGCAAAACTCAATGTCATAATGCCATCCAATTATAAGCATTACACTTATAAGGTATCCAATCGATAGTGTTTAGACTTTACAATATTCACTTCCTATATTGTATGTTTACTATAACTGTGTTATAGAATTATGAATAATCTGGACAATTTCATAAGCTGAATATTTCTCACGGAAAGGTAAATTTAGAACTTTACAAAGCATTTTTTATTGGATCACTATAGTCATGTTGGTTTAATGCTTTAAGATAGTCATAGTTGGTAATTAAAATCACTAACTATTGGACTTATTTGAATTGAAAATGAAAAATCTTTCGAATAAATAATTTATAGCTATTTTCTTTAAACCGTGCGAATCCGTGACGCGTGGCTAGTATAATATTAATTTCGATTTTGTATTTATTATTATTAATGCCTCAGCCCCCGGAATCACAGACACAATAGAAAATCTATTGTGTCGTGGCCCGATCGGGTGGTCAAAGGGTTAAACCAGACGTTTACAGTGAGCGTGATTACGAACAGTCAATTATATATAGATACAATAATTAATTATTAAATTGCGTTTTAATTTCATTATATAAGTTCTGTTCATGTATTTACCTATATTGATTGCAATTTCAATAAATGAAAATATATATGTACTTATATATAAAAATCACATTTCTTATTATTTATGTCTTGTACATTCAACATATAGTATATTATCTGTGATCCAACTAAACAAATACTGCTCTATACATCTGTCTGTATCACTATTATATTATTAAACATATATTAATGTCACTATTAATACAACTTATCTCAATAATATAAAGATGAAAGTTAGTCTTTGTGAAGCTAAATGGATTACGCTTGGATTAGAGGATTTTATGGCTTTCTCGACACATGATAGTTTAATATAGCTTTATATGTGATAGTTCAGTGGTTGAGGATAGCAGGTTCATAAAATATTAGTATGTAATGTTGTATAGGTATATATCTAGTTAGTAAAGGTAGTTCATAAGGTTTTAATAATATTAACCGTTATATATCTATACGTAAAACTGAACAGTTTGTTTGCTTGAATGCGCCAATCTTTGGAATCGATTTGTAAAATTCTTTCAGTGTTAGGTAGCCCATTTATCCTTTATGGATAAATGGGCTACCTAACACTGAAAGAATTTCACACGCTATGAACTAAAAGAGCAGAGCAATGCGAGTCAAACTGCGTATAAACTTGCTTGATAATTGAGCTATCGAACACTGAAATAATTGTTCAAATCAGCCCCGTACTTCCTGAGATTAATGCGTTCAACCAAATTATTATTCAACCAGCTTTTCTCAAACAGATTTTCTCAGCTCAAACTTCAGCTTTATTATATCAACGAGATTTAGATATGTTTTATGAACCCACGACCCATATCACAAGGCAAGGTTCTAACCACTGAGCATACCCGCGTGGGAACTCAAGTGTTGACTTAAGTTACATTGGTGTAGGTCGCCGGTCAATGACCCGGTATCGGTCATTCGCTCTGATAACGTAGCTATAGGGATGCTACTTCATGGAAATAGTTTGTATGTTTGTTTGTGAAAACGTTTAGGAGTGAAACGGGTGAACGGGTTTTGGTGAATTTTGATATGGGGATAGTTGTAGATTATAAAATAATTTTAATTTGTTATGCTGATAGTTCAACGTTTTTTTAAAGAATATTGTTATAGTTATTATGTATGTGTAAAACGGCTGTAGTATTTCAAACGATTAAAAAAAAATATGCCCATATCATCATATTTTTTATCAATTAAACATCGATTTTATTTTGAAAGCTAGTCCAGTCACGAACCTTCCACCGTTGATCAAAATCGAAGCCATTAACCGCTAAGCCAACAAGTAAATAGTGTTTAATGATGAAAGTTTTATCAACAGATTTGATAAAACCTTCGTTTAAATATGGTTATGTAACAAATAGTTACCTTTTTCTCGAAAAAAAAAATGAGGTTAATTATCTGAACCACAAATAAATTATCATACAATTAAACGATATGTCTTTTTAACCGTGTTTTATACGTCATATTAAAATCGGAACACACCTTAATTACAAAATAAACAGCTGTTAATTGCTCTATAATAACTTTGTAGGCCATCTTTAGATATGTGTGTTTGTATCTCAAATACTCGTATCCTACATCTTTGAATTTGATAAGATTACAATTAATACCTAAAGCTGGAATGTATTATCATTGTGTATTTAATTAGTATTGTTTTATGTATTTGCATTAATATTATAGAGGTATAAGGAAAAGACAATGCATTTAGTTGTTTATTATATAGGTACTTTGTTTGTGTTATTGATTGATTCGTTACTTCTGATCCGATCAATCATTTTCTACTGTATAAATGGTCCTTATTTTATGGTAACACTTGCTGCTTCCCTCGTTTTTACTCGTATTGCTCCGCTCTTATTGGTCTTAGCGTGATGATATATTATAAGCCTATAGTCTTCCTCGATAAATGGACTATCTAGTCTATCTAACAGTGATATAATTTTTCAAATCCGACTCTTGGTTCCTGATATAAGCACGTTCAAGCAAACAAACTCTTGAGCTTTATAATATTAGTGGATATCCTGTAACAAAGCCTATTTTAGCGTGATTATATTATTGCTATCGTCCCAAGAGAACGTAGGTGGAGCCGGGTGAGCATCTAGTTAAAGCTTTTTTTTAGCCCAATTGTTTTTTCTACCTAGTCGTTAAATCATGTGATTAAAATCCATTCTATATATAAACGTTATACAAGCACATTTCGCAATCAAAGTATTACAAACATTTGTTAATTCTGGAGGCGTACAAGAATTGTCAAACATAGTCACGTCTACAGTGAAAGCCGGGTGCCGTAACGAGTTAACGGCAGTTGCTTGTGTGTGTTTGAGAGTACTAGACGGTTACGGTGGTTTGCAGGTAATTTATTTTTCATATTTTTACGGTATTTTTTATGTAAACTTAGCAACATTTGTGAGAAGTTTCGAGATATACCTAGGCTTTTAAATAAAGGAGGTTTAAAAATTTGTGTAACTAAGGTATTTCAATTAAAAAAAATTAAAAATACCGTAAGAAATTAATACAGTAAGTAGGTACCTAATTGGGAAAAACTATAAAAATCTAATTTGGCGCGGATGTGAGCAATTTGTTTTTTATTTCGGGATCCTTATGCTTAAAATAATTTAACTCTTGTTTATGATATAAGTTTTAAGACATAGATTTCAATAGGTATAGGTAAAAAAATAATGTTAGTTTGTTCACGATGCCGCCGTAATTAATGGAAATAAAATGGAAAAGTTTACAACCTAATAAAACAGGCGTAAAATACTCATAAAGTTACACAACGTAACATCATACAATTTATTTATAAACAGCACTACAACATTAAAAAATAAACAGACCAATTAATTATAACGCTGTCTCTTTCATTCATAACCCAAACAACCTTTAACTGAAAGGGACAAAAGCTTAAAATGTCAAATTCAGTCACCCTTTATTCGTATTCCAGACAACAAAGGCTTACATAACCGCTAATTGTTGGAAAACACGGAAATAAATAAAGAGAATCTTCTTGCACTACTTTTTATTGTTAATTATATAATTGCAACAGATTGTGAAATAGTATAACTAATTATTCAAAATCACGATGCTTCTAATCGGTGCGATTAATTAGAAATTAAGAGTTGACGTTATAAACTTATAACACGGTTGGATGTGATTCATTACTGTAGTTTTTGTATCATTTGCTTTTGTAAATAATGTCGTATTTGAAATATTGAGATTTATTTTGATATAGACTCTATGTTTGTGTATTCCAGAATATATTCAAGAATTAAAATTACGTTTTAACACACTTTAAATGTGGTTTATTAATAATTTATTAAATTTATTTATCCGACGTTTTCAACACTAGCGCATACGTAGACACTGGCTAAGCTAAATTAATTTACAAATTTCAAAATAGTAAAAATCCGACTTCTCCATATTTCATTTATGTATTGTCAACGAGCATAAGATTATATCTTTCTATCTTTTTTAAACCCAAACAAAGCACGTACACATCACTAGTCTCACATGTAGCGTTAGCAAAAACATTCGCATGCGATATCAATTATCTTAATCAATAATATGTATCAGTGGTTTGACAGGCGGAAAATGTAAACACGACAACCACGAGAATGTGTGGCACGCGAGGGAAACTAATGGAAAATTCTTTTTGTTTCTATGATGTACGGTCAGCAAACTACTCGTCCTGGAAAAAAATTACAGATTCACAGTTATTATTTATTGACAAGTTCGAGTTTGAGCGGATGGAAAGCTAGGAATACATACTATTCTTAAGCGACTGTCATCTATACTAATATTATAAAGAGAAAAGGTTTGTATGTATGTATGTATGGTTTTCACGCATAAACTACTGGACCGATTTTGATGAAATTTGGCACAGATAATCTTTAGACCCTGAGAAAGAACATAGGCTACCTTTTATTGCGAAATATGTACCACGGGCGAAGCCGGGGCGGACCGCTAGTATTTCATAATGTGGATTTTTTGGCACTGTAATTTTATTGCACGCTAATCTGTCTCTTGCGTAGTCTCTCTGAGTAGTACCAAGAGAATAAGAATTGGTTATAAACCTGTAGCTATACTAGCAACAAATGATATTTTTTCAAGAAACCGTCTTAAACACATTAAATTTCCTGTAGGTATTCAAAATATGTTATAGTTTGGAAAACTCAATAAAATCACTACCTTGAAACTAACTTAAAAAATACCGTATTCTATCATTGATAAAAACAACACCGTTACTTAATATACACTTGAAATTATTTAATTACCCATGTACCGCGTCAAGACGATTTTAACGTAATTATGTTACTTTCCCTACTGGAAAAGCGCGAAAGGCAGTGGCTTGTCGTTGTTCATGCTGAGAACCCGCGCGTTAAGATCATCAACGATTATACTTAATCGAGTGTATCGATATCATTTCGATTTACAAAACTTCGTTGTTCTTTTTTATTTTTAATCTGTGCTTTTCAAACTACTAATTGAGTTACACCTTGTTTAAACTCTTTTGTTGATCTTTTTTTTTATTTTTAATCTGTACTTTTCGACTAATTGGGTTACTATAGTGATATAATTTGATCGAGATCTAAAATAGGCGCGCGTGAGTGACAGGAGTGAACAGTGAACTAAGTCTAGTGACTCTAAATATAAACGCATACCGTACATTTAGAACGAATGGATTGCATGAGCTATATTTAACGTGCAGCTGCCATTTTGAACTTAGTGCGTAGGGCACACTCTCGTTTTTCTATTCAAAGGTGTGTTCAATGGAGGAATGTTTACATGTGCCCTCTTCACAATGGGCAGCGTTGGGCCAGTGGAGGCAATCACGATGGTGTAGAGGCCTAAATGTTGTGTGATCGGCGGTTATTGTAGATCGTCGTAATGGCGGCAAACGTCGACGATCAATTGTTGGGCCAACGCTGCCCATTGTGCAGAGGGCCCATTATGTTTGTTGTATAGTGTACTTGACAAGACAATGTCTGACAAATTCGAAGTTAAGTGAGCCGTTTTGAGAGATGAATGGTTTACATTATTTCTCGTTGTATCGCTTGTAATGGCGTGACAGTTCGCGGTTAAAGTACTTAATTAAGCTGGTTACATCTTGTTTAAAATGCATTAACATTGTCTTGTAAGAGTACATAATTTTCTTAATCCTTTGAAGATATTTTTATTGAATTACTTTGAAATTTTAATAGCTTTTAAACTGCTTTTTTCACTCAACCAAAAACAAAAACGTACTTTTGGAAATAAAAAATTATCCACTTCTACATTGACATTCATCACACTAAACCGCATTAAAAGCAACACCGCAGTTCCAGCTATCTGGCCATTAACTTTCAATATTCTATAACGTGGGGCGTGTTTGTTGTATAATTCACATTGACAGTGAAAGCTGCGCACGCGCCGATATTGATTCCTGCACATTATATAGCGTAATGTTTGAAAGTGTTCCGTGATATATGAAAGTGCTATTAAAACTAGAATAAATAAATATTTTTATAAAAAGAGCATTGTTGTGCAACTAGTTGCTATTGTTCGTAAGTGTAGGTAGTTGTTGAAATTTGTATGGATGTAGGTACTTAGTGAAAAGAACTGATTTGTTGTGGGTTACGATCAATGAAATTTTATATTACATGTCAGATGAACATAATCTCTGTATCTAGGTACCTAATCACATTATAATATTTTGATAACTATTAGCATTCTTGGTAGTTGATGATTAAAAATATTGGATTTCGAATAAGGGCCGATTTTTCAAACCATGGTTAAAAGTTATCCGCCCAATAAAGTATTACACGATAATATTAAAATGTCACCCGTAAACTGTCAATGACGGGCATAGAATACATTTTTGAAATGGTAGTTTAATACGTTATTCGACGAATAAGTATTAACCAAGGATTGAAAAATCAGCCCTAAATAACATAACAGATACTTATAGAGCGCCATTTCACATATCTACAAAAAAAATATTGTAAATAAAGGTGTTGTTTTTATTACTAACTAGCTTTTTTGACTCTGACTAGTTCGTAACTTTCTTGTATGAGTGTTAAGTGAAGTCCCATGTCCCCTAGTGGGGTAAGGGGCAGATGCATTATACATCTGTTTCACTGATCGATTTTCTTTAGGGACAAGTAGGTGATCAGTCTTCTGTGTCCTACCAGACCGAGACATTTTTTTTTTCAAGACAACTTTCTTGTATGAAGGAAACATTAATTAATTAAAATTCAATTAAGACTATTAATTTAAAATTCCAAGCCTGTAAATGCGCATAAAATCCTCGTTTGCATACTTGTCAAATTACTTTTTCAAAAATACCATCAAAGCTCGGTCAAGACGATATAATACTACCAATTTGTGAATGTCCCTGATCAGTTAACCCCCAGACATTCAAATTAGCAGCATTATAACTAGGCATAATAACGCACCTACAGAGTTTTTAAATTTATTTTAATTACAATAATATAACTGTTTCGCTTCCGTTATCGATACTTGTATTTAATGTTTATTTCCAAAGGATGTAGCTTTATGGTCAAATGTGTACGATTTTATGGTCATTTTGTACTATTTGACAGATTTATATTCATATATTCATAAACAGGTGGTAATTAATGTTTATATGGCACGATATCCAATATTAGAATACTAATTTTAATACTAATTTTGTAGTAGATATTAATTTATTCAATGCTTATTTTTTAATGGCGATCTTTTCGCGATTAACGCATATTTATTATTGCCTATCATGTCTTCGGAAGTAATAAGAAGATGACCTACACATATGCGTAGACTCCTGCCCGCAACTTCGCTTACATTTAACTGTGGACATCATTTCCTTAAATTTTTAACGAACTTAGGCATTAGACAATTGAACGTTTTAAAATCTGTTAAAAAATCTGTAATCTCTAAATGTAGATATAATAGCGTGAAATAAAACAAGCAAATACTTATCCATATCAAGCAAAAATCTGGTGGTTGGTTTTAATGTTCGTTTCTTTCTCTGAATTGATTGTTACAAATTTTAAGAATATAATTTTTTGAATAAGTGAACTAATAAGCACCCTCTTTCCAGACGTCAGACAGCGCAGACTTCCTCACAACCAGGCCGCACACGGCCGCCGTGCTGCCCGGCAAGCCAGCAGCCAACCCGCTTCAGTTCGTGCGCGTGGGCCCCGCGGACCTCGGCTCGAAGGCAAGGGAACAGCTGCGACGAGCGGAGCTAGCCAAACGGACCGAGCCAGCACGGATCGAGCGCCAGGAGGATTGGCAGTCGGTATGTTCATAACAATCATCTTTGTACTCACAATGTTTAGTTTTATGGCTATAAATGTTATTTGAAAATATTAGTACAAATTCGTTAATAATAGTAAAAAATTTAACGTATTATGTAATAGAAATGGAGCAGACGATCAAATGTGAATTAAAAGGAAACCCTGTGAAACAATTGAAATTAACTTATTATTTACTTTATTTGATTGACTTTATTTAAAGCTTCTAAAAAGTACAAGAATGATCTAAAAAAATGTAATAAAAAATACGAGCGATATGGAAAATGTTAATGATAAGATCTAGTTTCAGTGAGAGCTGAATTTATTCAAAACAATAGTTTGTATTACTAAACTAACAACATACAACTACAACAATCAATAAAAATAACACCCGTAAACTCTTGAACATCCATTATTTCACTTTACATTACAAACTTATAATTCTCAGTCAGTGATTTAACAAACCTTTCCAGAAATAAAACACGATAATACAAAAACATGACTTCCGGGAAATTCCACATTACATTTAATGCTTTCCTTGACATTCAGACCCTTGTAATTAAAGCCCTTTACTGAATTGGCGATGTGATGCGGCATATCAAAGGAATTTTATCCGCTTCCTGTTTCTCAAAATTATCTTATCTTTAAATGTTCAGTTTAAAACCGTCTTAATGTAAATCCCGAAGAAATGTACGTATGTACTAATTTGTTTTTTAAGTAAACTTAAGTTACAATAAAACCGATGAACTTTTAACACGTGTTCTTTTAAGGAGTACCTACTCCCAAAATTATAACAATAGTTAAAATCTTCTATCGTTGTTAATTCATGTTTATTATATTTAAAAAAAATACCACAGACGTGGGTAGAACTGGGATACAAATAATTAAGTGTACATAAAATATGTGAATGTCACTCAATTCAAATCAATATTTTACGTAAACTTAGAAACCAAATAAATTTAAAAGCACTGGTTCTGTTAATTCGTCTTCCAGATAGTAATTTAGAATGCCCTTTCACGATCGCGATGATATGTTATTTTTAATACATTATTATTATTATTAATTTATTTAACATAAATATTAATTCTTAGATGATATAATTTACATTGATGCAATCATAAACTCATTCAAGTTTTTCTGTGCACCATAAGCCCACAAACCGCTACATATGTTTTAATACTTATTGTTAGTTCTTAATCCTAATGAGGGTACTTAGAAAATTTTTAGTGACGAGCGACATCGGTAATCTTGCTGGCCGTGTAAACATACAGTATGCTCCTTTCGTGAATCTATAATTTTGTATTATTTGTATTTATATTTAGATAAAATTAGTAATAAGTTCTTATTATTTTATGAATGAACAGTTTAATTATATTTTAGAGTTATTAGAAGGTTTTTTTTTTATGATAGTTTATTTATATTTACTAAAAAGTATTGCTTTAGTTTGAATTTTAGATTTTTGTGAGTAATTGAATCTCTTAAAGATATAGGTAGTTTGTTGATGAGACAGGGTACCATATAATTTAACGTTCTCTTCCCGTGAAGGTTTGTAAAAGATGGAAGTCTTAGGTCCAGTTTCACCCAGCTGTGTTTGTTAAATCTTAATTAGTCATTTACTAATGAGTTGTTAATAATTAAGGGGCTGTTATATCATTAAATGTCCCAGGAACAAAAATTAACAAGCCGTTATTAAACTGAACATTTAACTGAATGACTTGTAAGTTACTCACTCTTATTTTAAGCAACCAAATTGAAATGCTTATTTGTGACATGTCATTTAGACGGAGTTGGGTAATATTTTATTTAGTCGTATAATACGTTATTTGTTGTGCTACGCGACCAATTTCAAACGTCCTTAGGTCCGAGTGATTTCAATGAAATGGTAACTACTTTTGATTTAAACCGATTGAAACGTCAAATAATCATAACATGGTATTATTTTGAGTTGAGGTTATGTAACATTTGTGCTTTTTGATTGTGTTTGTGGTTGGTTTATTGTGCTTCTTAATGAATATAAATAACTAGGTATGTCAAAGAAAACACGCGGACCGAATTTTTCGTCAAATGAAAAGGAAATCCTTGTTCATTTAGTTACAAAATACAAGGATCTAGTTGAAAATAAGAAAACGGACGCAGTAACCACTGCGATCAAAAATAAAGGATGGAAGAAACTAGCGGAAGAATTTAACTGTTTGAGTTCATTCTATGTCCGAACCGTAGATCAATTAAAAACCTGTTGGGACAATATAAAACGCACTACGCGGAAAGACAAAGCTGCGACGAAAAAAAATAATTTATTAACCGGTAGGTTCTGACATTGTTTTTTGTTAATAAAATATGAAGTAGTACTATGCAATGAGTACTAATTACTGGTTTTCTTTGCAGGAGGAGGGAGGTCCGATATTCCACCACCAGGACCTCTACAAGGACAAGTGGAAGTGCTACTTGGACCTACATTAGACGGATTAGAAAATTCCTACGACTCTGATATTCAGTTTATAGAACAGGGACTAACTGGATCAAAAACTTTAATAGAAATTATTAATAAATCAGTAAGTTTAAAATTTAAATTCACTGTCATAATAACTCTCATTCTGAAATTCATTGCAATATATGTAGAAGTCATCGCCTCTCAAAATACATTATTTTTATTTATTTACCAGGATGTTGTAGTGACTGATTCAGAAAAACAGACAATTCTGGATGTCAATGCTGCTACTTCTTCACAAACATCTCAGGATTCCACTCAAGAAGATAAAGGTTGTACATTTAAGACAAATGAAATCAGAGATGACAATATTTCAACTGAGGTGCGTAGAAATACTTGTCTTATAGGTCCTGACCAATATGTTAAGTGTAAATTGATATACCATTCACGGTTGTGGCTATTTCCCTGCCACTCTTATCAATGGTTAAGTTTGTTTATTTACTGAAGGTAAAGCTGATGTGTAGGCTTGAGAGAGTGGGCACCACTGTCTTGCCTAATCTGCCGCTAAATAGTAATGCATTTGCAGCTTTGTTCCGGTAAGACCATAATATACATTGCTCTTATTATTGGCACAGATGTATAACAGCTCAGTCCTCTAGTGTAGCAACACCTCAGCACTGGGGTCAAGTTGGTATGTGATACTCTGTCTTGAAACTTCTAATACTGTATATATACTGTACTATATCCCAATCATACGATTTTTGTAATAGCATGGGGGGTCCCGCCATCTTGACATTCATCTGATAGGATGATGATACCTTATTATGAACTTTTGTTACTTCTTTTTCAGGAGGAAGTAGAAAAGAATAACTGGAGCTCCTGGACTCCAAAAGTTTTAAAAACAAAAACGTCAAATACATTGTCAGCAAATAAAGAAAACAATCCATCAACTTGGTTGCATCGACGTAGGCCGAAGACTTCTTTGCAGGATAAAGTCCTGCAAAGTAAATTAGAATTAATAGAGACGATGAAAAGAACTACCCAAACAGACGCTGCTCTTAAAGAATTAATTTTACAAGAACAGCTAAAACAAGAAAAATTGAAAACTGAAAAGTTACAACTTGAAGTTGAAACATTAAAAAAAAACCTTGATTAATTAAGAGACAGCTTAGTTTTTCAAATTTTGTATTAAATTAAAGTATTTTAGCTGTACAAAGATTATAAGTAAATAAATAATAAATTCTGTATTTTGTAATTTTATTTATTGCTTTAGTACATAGTTATGTTATTAGTTAATAAATCAATGCAAATTATGGGATATATGTAAACTCTTAAAATAATTATTTATCAGCATTCTTCGCTTCGCTCAGGGCACGTGATGCTGGACCCTCAGGGAGCGCGTGATCGTCGTTTAAAGTCCAGGGACGCCTCTCCACCCTTAGCTGCTCACAATATGTTGCCCCCTTGTCGCACTATTGCAGCGACTTATTTCGGGGGCCCATACAGTGAGAGGGCGAGTCACCACCTGCCAACATATTTTTACTTTCTTTTAGTAGAAAGGCAGGTGCCATAGTTTCCCATAGTCCCCAGTACCAGTCCATTTAGCATCCCAATCCATAGCCCAATTATTAAATTTCCATACCCTGCAATAGTCCTACATCGGCCGCGGACTGCCTAGGGCTGTATCTCTATAGTGCAGTCATGGGCAGGCTGCGGCTGGTGTCCCACAACACAGTAAAGTTCTCGAAAGGGCCTCTGCGTGTTGGATCCGTGTCCCCACGTAAGCCTTCCAAAGGACCGGGTACCTTCCTTATGATGGTACCCGAGTATTATGGAATTGAGATACATAATAATAATAAACATATTTATTGTCAGAATCACATCACCATGATATACATTTACAAAGGAAAAACAAATAAAAGAAAAATAATAAGAATAAAAAGAAGCTTATTCCTAAGAAACAGTTGGTAATGTGGCAGTGAGTGACCTGACAAATGGAGCCAACTCAGTTTATGATGGCAAGGTGATTAATACCTTACCACCACTGATTTTCAGTGACCCCAAGTGACTATTGGAGTTTCAGTCTAGAATTGCATATAATGAAAATTTAACATGAGTATAATATTTGAAAGATATATTTCTATTAATATGATAGATACTAATAAATAAATACATCAGTTAAAACATGTAATATAGGTAGATATAATATCAGTATGTAATCTTTATATATAAAAATGAATCGCAAAATGTGTTGGTAAGCGCATAACTCGAGAACGGCTGAACCGATTTCGATAATTCTTTTTTTATTATATTCCTTGAAGTACGAGGATGGTTCTTATGTAGATAAAACGTAAATATGTACCACGGGCGAAGCCGGGGCGGACCGCTAGTTATGTATATAATGTAAATAAATAAAATGAAATTGTGTATACAATGTTAATAATTATATTGATAGATAGGCAGAGAATAAATGCGTATATAATATTATGTTATAAAATAGATATTTAAGGACGCTGTCACCGATCTGCGTTACTCAAATTTAGGTATCTAACGTCGTAACTTTGTTCGCGGCAACATCACGCTCACGTAAACATAGCGCATTCCATTTTATAGGTCATCTTAATACTTGATATTATTTTTAATTTTTAAATTTTATTGAAATTGATTCCAGAACATTATTACGAACTTTAAAAATTCATTTTCTTACTTTTATTAGTAGGTACAATTCTGATAAGTATGTTAGTTAGTAACTAACTTAAAAAAGTGTGAGTGTTTTACAAAACCTCTAGGAATTATATGCAATATCTAAGCTTTGAAATGTTTAAAATACTTTTTAAGAATTATCATACATATTATGTTACCGGCAATGTATTAAATCCGGCATTATTCTTAGAAAAATATGTATGTTATTCCGTGATACGGTCGAAATTAAATAAATTAGATTCATCACATTACCTAGGAAATCTGAACATTTGCAAATGTGGGTGGTTTTTGGGGAAGCTATTACCCATATGAGGTCAAAACTAAAATCCAAGATGGCGCCGACGAAAATTTTACATCTTTTCGTCATGGGTGTCATTTTCATGGTTTTTGGGGAAGTTATTAACCAATATGAGGTCAAAACTAAAATCCAAGATGGCGGCGACGAAAATTTTACATCTTTTCGTCATGGGTGTCATTTTCATGGTT
>CAJQZM010044230.1:0-22313 GCA_907164665.1 Colias nastes
TACATTTTACATACATATTAGCAACCTTATGCAGGTATTGCAATACAATCATATTATATTTGAATTATATCATATTATCACATACATTTAAATTTTACAATAATCTGATTTAAAAAAATAACAATAATATACTAGGTATGTAGTGATAATACGTGTACGTGTGCAAGTAATATAATGTGTGGAATATTTACAATCTAATCAAATATGTTATAATAATTATTGCAAATGATGATTCTCATGTGACACCATGTCGCGTTTATCTATATATCATTATTATATCTTTGTTTATACGAATAGATAATAAATAATAATAAATAGGTACGAGAGTTATGAAAATAAATCTTAATCCGCGGCATATTACAATAATATGAGGGTATTTTGATGTTATTAAGGTACAAAACCTTGTAATGTTAGCCATTTTTATTTTATTTACATTCTCAATATTAAGTATATGATTAGTTTATGATATACATGTGTCAAAAACCCCTTATTTTTTTTTACTTTTTTCATACAAAACTCGTAAAAAGTTAAATCCATTAATCTATCAATTTATCACCGTTTCCACTTATCCTTATCGAGAAGACAAATTTTCTGTCGCAAGTCAAATGTTATTTTTACACATAACCTCCTACACAGATCGCGCCCATAAAACCACCAAACATAGCTGGAATGAACAAAATACACAATTACATAACAGTTGAGTGAACTCCAATTATCGGTTTGTATGTTTGTATTGGCATTGACAAGGAACCATTACTTCCGCGTGAAGTTCACAGGAAATACTGTTTAACGTTTGTTAACTATATACTAGGAGGAACCCGCGGCGTCACTCTTGTGGGTGTTTGTGGTATCTATCTATCTAGATTCTAGACTATAATCTATCTCTGTTACAAATTTCATTCAGATCCGATCAGCTGTTATTGCGTGAAAGAGTAACAAACATGCAGTCTTACATACTTTTTTTGTAATGTAAGTTGGATTAATTTGTACGAATTTTAGTCATGTAAGAATAACTATAGAAATTAAAACACGAAAGTCTATGACTTGCTTTTTGTAATGTGAAAACGCGTTAAAAACAAGTTAAGTTTCAGCCATAAATAATAAAAATGTCATAAACAAGTTTTCTTTTGAGCATGAAATTATGTAAAGTTTTGTATCAATAAAGATATTACAGTCTGGTGCATAATAAACAGGTACTTTTTCGGGTTATTTGTTATATAAAAGCTTATTAACTTTCTGTTTCGTGGGCTATATAATATTAATTATTAAATCACTAGCTGTGTAAGCGTTTTACCCGCATTGCTCCGCTCCTGTTGGTCATAGCGCGATGATATACAGCCAATAGCCTTCCTCAATAAATGGGCTAACACTGAGAGAATTATTCAAATCGGACCAGTAGTTCCTGAGATTAGCACGTTCAAGCAAGCAAACAAACTCTTCAGCTTTATAATATTAGTATAGATGTGCTTCACGATATAAAACCACGCCGTAGCTACAAATGTCCATCTGCATTGCCACTCTTATGAATTAGATACTTCTCTAATTCTATCTGTACCTAGGTATATCGTTAACAAAATTAATGTAACCGTTCAGGTGTAGGTACATGCGAAACAAACAAACATACCTACCGATTAAATATCAAATTCATCATTTTAAATCAATTCTAAATCAGTACCCATTACATAGTCAATTACACAATCTAATTAATCTTTGATATAACATAACAAATCAGCAAATTAATGCTTTCGTCGGCCATTTTGAAATGAACTCAATCTTAACTGCTTTGTTCTTTAATTATCGCCATCTGTCTCATTCTCACGAACTATTTAAGTGCCAATTAAATTTGATTGTAGTTTAAAAGTTACGTCATTTTTACGTCGTTGTCATTTGTTTGATTTAGAGGCAAAAACTTGAGAAAATATTCTTGTCATGTGGTTAGTATTGAAATTTGATGAACCATGAGTCCTATGTGTATTACAGAATATACCTACTACTCCACTCTCCAGTGTTGTCTATGGTAAAATGTGTTATGCTAGCTCTTCACTCTCGTCGAGGTTAGGCGAGTGAGGATTTTAGGAGGAGGTTAGGAGGATTAAAAGGACAGGAGTATACATTATTACTGGCATTTATACATATCACATATCAGTTAGGTATCAGCAGATTAAGCTTTACCTACAGAAACTATTATTTTTCATAACAACATTGGTACTGTGAAATTTATAAATATTCAGCTGCCTTTACATCTTTAGTTTGCGAAATGCCAGGGAAATTAACTATTTTACAATAAATAGTTGCAAAAACTTCCAAATGTTAAAATCAAAAGACCTTCACCTTTGAGCACGCGTCAAGGTCGACATAAACTTAAAATTAGCTGTCAACTTAACATGTTGGTTTGTGAAAAACATAATATGGGCTCATACTAATTCGCATTGTGAAATTATTGATTAGGTTGCGATAGAATATCGATGATTTATATGATTAATAGCTTCTCAAACATGTCACTTTACTGTATATCGAAATGTATACATTTGTGTATTTATTTCTTTAAAGGTTAAAATAGGAGTTGAAGAAGAATAAAAAACTGTCTCTATTTCATGTTTTTTATAATTAGTTCACGGTTGAGACAGTGGTTGAAGACATTGACTTTCATATAAGTTTTCTAAGTTTTCTATCCAATGAAATATAAATGTTAAGCTACTACATGAAATAACGTTTGATAATATGCTAGGAAGTTTCCATTAGTAAAAAGTCTGAAGAATAATCTACTAAATTTGGTCTTACTACACAAGCCGATGGCTCCACTACTGGTCAAGTAATCTGCTTAACGACAAAGAGCAAAAATTATGTATTTTCACCAACTTTTACAGATTTATTTCCTGAATAAGATTTACAATTTCGTTAACAACCATATAAACTATTTAGTCCATTGAAAAGTTACATTTGGGGTTGCAATTTTTAGAGGACGCAATTTTATTTTTTTGATGTGTAGGGGGAGTCAGTGTGAAGCTATCACCAAGTTTGTGGGGTCGCCACCCTTGTCCCACGGCCGCCATCTTGAAAATAGCGGTTGATATGGTTTTTACGATTTATCTCTTATACTATTTATTTGATAAAAAAAATTGTTAACATTATTTGTTGCAAATTAAATTCTCTACAACTTTGGTCCAGTAACTTTGTGTCGTAGAACTATAAATAAAAAAGTTATAAGCGAAAATGTTCAGAAATTAGAGATATTTATGTTTCAATAAAACTTTTTTTTATAATTTTACGAATAAATTATATCAGACCATTTGTGTAGATAGTTTTTTGAGGAACAACTTTTATATACAACATTTTTTCATTAAGTAAATAGCTAAGGTTTTACAGCGCTCCGAAGTGAGTACTAATTTTCAGTACTCTGAACTATACAGTATACTTATATTATGTGTGTACTAATTAATTAAAAATTAATAATTTGTCATCAGTAGGTAATTGTTTTTTTTTTGTTATGAAGTATAATATTGTTAATAATTAATTTTGCAATATTATTAATAATTAATTATTGAATCTTTTCCCCACCACCCAGGAGGTACTGAGTCTCGAAGCGCGTTTTTTTTTACGTAGCAGCGTAGTAAAGCAGGGCTGAAATGTTCTGCAGTGTGCTTCTATTGTTCTGGAGTATGGGAAAAGAGCGAATAGCCAATATATGTATAGTTAAGAGTACTGAAAAATAGTACTCACTTCAGAGCGCTGTAAAACCTTAGTTATTGACGTAATGAAAAAATGTTGTACATAAAAGTTGTTCCTCAAAAAACAATATACAAAAGTGGTCTAATATCATTTCTTCGTAAAATGATAAAAAAAGTTTTATTGAAAAATATAAATAGCTCTAATTTCTGAACATTTTCGCTTATAACTTTTTTATTTATAGTTCTACGACAAAAAGTTACTAAACAAAGTTGTAGAGAATTTAATTTGCAACAAATAATGTTAACGATATTTTTTATCAGATAAATAGTTTAAGAGATATATCGTAAAAACCATTTCAACCGCTATTTTCAAGATGGCGGCCGTGGGACAAGTGTGGCGACCCCACAAACTTGGTTTTAGCTTCACACTGACCCCCCCTACATATCAAAAAAACAAAATTGCGTCCTCTAAAAAACGCAAGCTTAGGCCTAAAAAATGTAACATTTCAATGGACTAATTGAAAAATCTTCAACCAGGCCAATCTAAATGCACGTACTCCATTGAAATTGGTTAAAAACATCTCTTTTGAATAATCGGTACGAATTTAACGGTTTTAATTCAGAACCAGTCGTGACGAATAGTGTATCTGATAAGAAAATAAAGGTTTATTGTTGAATTATTATATATTGTAACCTTGTGTTGAATATAGATTGTAAAAAAAAACGAAATATTTTTTTATACATTTCAATAGATAATAATCTTTAAAATCTTATATTTTGATAACACCCTTCAAAAGATAGTGTAGAATGATATCCTTCTGACACCATCATCATCACTACATAGTATAAAACAAAGTCGCTTTCTCTGTCCCTATGTCCCTATGTCCCTTTGTATGCTTAAATCTTTAAAACTACGCAACGGATTTTGATGCGGTTTTTTTTAATAGATAGAGTGATTACAGAGGAAGGTTTTAGTATATAATTTATTAGGTTTTAGACAAAGCGGGCGAAGCCGCGGGCGGTAAGCTAGTGAAAAAATAAAAATATGATCATGAATAATGTATCACGCAAATACAATTACAAAAATAAATAAGCGTTTCCTTAAAATCCTTCGTTCTTAGCATTTATTATCAAACAAATATTTATCATTATCAAAATAAATAATATATCTTATGATAATTATATCAATTTATACTAATATCTATAATTAAACGTCAGCTGTCAGCACTCATTGAAAAATTTCGATAGTTCGACATCCATACACCATGCGCTTGCGCAACCAAAAGGCTAAGGCTATGCGATCCAACATTTCATTGATTTATTGATGATCGATCGAATTACGAAATTTATCAGAGATCGGGATAGAATCTGTAAGATATTAGTTAATAGTTAATACTAGCTTGCTACTCGCGGCTTCGCTCGCATAGTCAAAGGAAAACCCGCATAGTTGCCGTTGCCGTTGGATTTCCGCGATAAACCTATCATATGTCCTTTCTCAGGTTCAACTACATTTGTGCTAAGTTTCATCTAAATCAATTCCGTGGTTTAAGCGTGAAGAAGAGACAGATAGACAGAGTTACTTTCGCATTTATACAGGGTGTCTCAGTGCCGATTTTAAACTTTGAAAATTTGTATAAAAAAAACAAATTGTATTCATAATATTTTTATTGTAGTAAATTAAAGTGTATTAGTGCGGATTTTATGTACGGAATATTACACCGTCAAGATGTCTTCCATCATGGTGAATGCACTATTCAAATCGGACACGCAAATTTGCCGAGACGCGCCGAAGGATGTCCGCTGAAATGGCTCTCACTTCTGTCGTTATTTTAGTCTTCAACTGCTCCAAATTTGTAAGAGGGGTATCAAAAACTCTTGCTTTGAGACAACCCCATAAAAAAAAGTCAGCGGGGGTTAAATCGGGAGATCTGGGTGGCCACAATATGTCTCCAGAGCGGCTTATGAATTTTCCCGGAAATGACGCATTTAGTGCGTCCATGGAGACCCTAGCAGTGTTGGCTGTGGCCCCATCTTGCTGAAACCATACATCAGACTTGTCAATATCCTCTTCTTGCTGCTGAGGTACAAAAAAGTTACCGATGGTGGCTTAAAGAGGCAGCATGTTGTCTAAGTGAGCGTCTTGGATGTTCCGTGACCGCAGCGGCGACGCGGTCGATGTGTTCAATCGATCGCACAGGTCGATTTCGTGGTCCAATTGAATGATTTAGTAAACATCCTGTCGCTCTAAACTTCTCTCCTCACGATTTAATTAATTGAGTACTTGGGGCATCACTCAAACGGTGGATTTCATAGCGACTACAAATTTACACCGTTTTTCACTCAACGAAAACCCATTGCAGAAGTACGCTTCTACTGCGTACGCGCGGTGCGCACCAGACCACTGCGCCATGGCCAAAAAAAAATCCGCACTCGTCACCTATCGAACGCTACCACTCCCCTCCAGTTAACCCCGCAGGTTGCCGAGAAATTCGTGTTTAAAGTTTAAAATCGGCGCTGAGACACCCTGAAACGCAATATTTTGTTGACAAATCAGTTGGTTATCTTGCAATAAAACATAATTAACAAGATTAACAAATTGTCCCGTGAAATAAACATAATTTATTAAATTGAATTTTGTTGCGTTAAGAATTCGCTTATCAATTGACATTTGACTTCGATGACTAATATTATTTGCATATGTTTTTACATATATTTACATATTCGTAGGAGGGAATGCAGTAATACCTTAATAAGTAAAAATAACACCAAATAAGGTAAACTATTATATCTAAAATATGCAAATTTTGAATATAAAGTGGCGTTAGGGTATAGATATGCTTATCTATAAAATATAACAAGTAGGTTTTGTATCCAAATTTGTTGCAAATTGCGAATTATTTTATAAAAATATTTTTTTTTTAATATTTATTTTTTATTCCGTTAGTTACTTGGAAGAGGTCGTAGATGGCAAGGTTTTTATGAAATAGGTTATAAGTTTTCGTTATTGTTGGTTTATATATAGATATATTTAATAATGAAAAACATCCTGACATTCAATTTAAAATCACTAATTTAAGTAATTTTAAATATTTTTTTACTTTGTGCTCATACGAGCATCTTGATGCTCTAAGTAAAAATTAACCTCTCATAAAATGTAATAAGATAATCAACAAAAATATATTACATTAAACATTAAATATGATGCTCTTTTTTACAAGTAGGTTAAAAGCCATTTACTAGACTGTAGGTTGTTAGCATGGCTCAAATATAGCTTTATCTTTTCCGTGTTATCATTGATAAGAGCGATGGAAACTTGTCCTACATGCGTGTTTACATGACAGTCTTGGAATAATATTTTGAATATTAATCATAATATTAATTGTGTATACTGTGTGATGCATTTAGTTGTGACTGTAGTGAATTACAATGTACTAGATGAGACACGCTATTTCATGTGCTTGAAGTAAACTTTTTAATCAGTGTTTTAAAATATTATCTTTAGTATTAGTGGGATTGCTAAATGTTGCAGTTGAGAGGATTTAATTATAATATTTGATAGTAGATACCTACTACCTATACAGGGTGTAATCGTTAAGCATGCGCACAGGCGATTATTCCGTAGCTATAACAGATATCAAAAAACTTTAAACTGATTTTGAAAGTACTATACCTAATGAGTAAAATGACAAGTATAACTTAAGAAATATCCAAAAATGTTACATGGAACGCTCCCAATCTGTAATAGTTACGGAATAATCGCCTGTGCACATTTAACGATTACATCCTGTATATCGCACGTTTTTCTTATAATCTACACAGATAATAAAATATGATAAATATCTTATTACATATATGTAGTTACGTATTGAAAACATACATACATTGTAACTATTAATTAACAGAAGAACTGATAAAGTCATGAGTAATTTAACAACCAATAAAATCATACCAATATAATATAGATAGCTACTTTATCACTACATAGTAAAAAACAAAGTCGCTATCTCTGTCCCTACATCCCTATGTACCTATGCTTAAATCTTTAAAACTACGCAACGGATTTTGATACGGTTTTTAATAGAGTGATTCAAGATAAATTTTTTGGTATATAATTTGTGACCATACAAGCGAAGCCGCGGGTGGAAACCTAGTAGTTAATAAAATAAATTAAATTTTCCCTTATCTATACAGTCGTCTAATCAAATTCGATTCTCACAATGCTATCAAAGACAGAACAATGACATTGCATTAGGATCTGATGTGATCATGGTGGTGAACATTTGCCAGTCAGAAACAATACACGACCTTGTGGTGAAAGTGTGAATGGATATGGGAATTTGTTTTTATCTATCGAGTAGACTTAGTATTTACCTATAGTAGACTTGAGTATATTATAAAATACTAGTGGTCCGCCCCTGCTTCGCCCGTGGTACCTATACATGTTTAAACTATCCTATCTCTCAAGTTGGATCGAACTGCACATGGTGTGCGAATTTTATTATAATCGGTTAAGTGGTTTAGGAGTCCATTGAGGACAAACATTGTGACACGAGATTTATATATATATATTAAGATGTAAACTTACGGTATGTGACATGTTTGCCTGTAAACATGTGTACTAACTATATAAAGCTGATACGGAACCTATAACCGTCTTCTCACTTTATTGTGTGACCAAATTTACCATGCTTACTATTAATACACGAAAAATTTGAAGTACGTTAAACATAAAAGCTACGTCATACGATATTGGAAATATTAAGCCAATTTTTATGACTTTTTTATGACTTTCACACGAAAGTACATTAGAATATTTTCTTTAAATAGATAGGTGTACATTAGTCAAAACCATATGTTTATAAACAATGCATCTATTTGCAAAATAATAAAATAAACTGTTCATCTAACCGTTATCCGTATGTATAAGTATGTACTAGAGTCACGTTATACTCGTGCAAAAAACACCATCCTCAGCAAAACTCAATGTCATAATGCCATCCAATTATAAGCATTACACTTATAAGGTATCCAATCGATAGTGTTTAGACTTTACAATATTCACTTCCTATATTGTATGTTTACTATAACTGTGTTATAGAATTATGAATAATCTGGACAATTTCATAAGCTGAATATTTCTCACGGAAAGGTAAATTTAGAACTTTACAAAGCATTTTTTATTGGATCACTATAGTCATGTTGGTTTAATGCTTTAAGATAGTCATAGTTGGTAATTAAAATCACTAACTATTGGACTTATTTGAATTGAAAATGAAAAATCTTTCGAATAAATAATTTATAGCTATTTTCTTTAAACCGTGCGAATCCGTGACGCGTGGCTAGTATAATATTAATTTCGATTTTGTATTTATTATTATTAATGCCTCAGCCCCCGGAATCACAGACACAATAGAAAATCTATTGTGTCGTGGCCCGATCGGGTGGTCAAAGGGTTAAACCAGACGTTTACAGTGAGCGTGATTACGAACAGTCAATTATATATAGATACAATAATTAATTATTAAATTGCGTTTTAATTTCATTATATAAGTTCTGTTCATGTATTTACCTATATTGATTGCAATTTCAATAAATGAAAATATATATGTACTTATATATAAAAATCACATTTCTTATTATTTATGTCTTGTACATTCAACATATAGTATATTATCTGTGATCCAACTAAACAAATACTGCTCTATACATCTGTCTGTATCACTATTATATTATTAAACATATATTAATGTCACTATTAATACAACTTATCTCAATAATATAAAGATGAAAGTTAGTCTTTGTGAAGCTAAATGGATTACGCTTGGATTAGAGGATTTTATGGCTTTCTCGACACATGATAGTTTAATATAGCTTTATATGTGATAGTTCAGTGGTTGAGGATAGCAGGTTCATAAAATATTAGTATGTAATGTTGTATAGGTATATATCTAGTTAGTAAAGGTAGTTCATAAGGTTTTAATAATATTAACCGTTATATATCTATACGTAAAACTGAACAGTTTGTTTGCTTGAATGCGCCAATCTTTGGAATCGATTTGCAAAATTCTTTCAGTGTTAGGTAGCCCATTTATCCTTTATGGATAAATGGGCTACCTAACACTGAAAGAATTTCACACGCTATGAACTAAAAGAGCAGAGCAATGCGAGTCAAACTGCGTATAAACTTGCTTGATAATTGAGCTATCGAACACTGAAATAATTTTTCAAATCAGCCCCGTACTTCCTGAGATTAATGCGTTCAACCAAATTATTATTCAACCAGCTTTTCTCAAACAGATTTTCTCAGCTCAAACTTCAGCTTTATTATATCAACGAGATTTAGATATGTTTTATGAACCCACGACCCATATCACAAGGCAAGGTTCTAACCACTGAGCATACCCGCGTGGGAACTCAAGTGTTGACTTAAGTTACATTGGTGTAGGTCGCCGGTCAATGACCCGGTATCGGTCATTCGCTCTGATAACGTAGCTATAGGGATGCTACTTCATGGAAATAGTTTGTATGTTTGTTTGTGAAAACGTTTAGGAGTGAAACGGGTGAACGGGTTTTGGTGAATTTTGATATGGGGATAGTTGTAGATTATAAAATAATTTTAATTTGTTATGCTGATAGTTCAACGTTTTTTTAAAGAATATTGTTATAGTTATTATGTATGTGTAAAACGGCTGTAGTATTTCAAACGATTAAAAAAAAATATGCCCATATCATCATATTTTTTATCAATTAAACATCGATTTTATTTTGAAAGCTAGTCCAGTCACGAACCTTCCACCGTTGATCAAAATCGAAGCCATTAACCGCTAAGCCAACAAGTAAATAGTGTTTAATGATGAAAGTTTTATCAACAGATTTGATAAAACCTTCGTTTAAATATGGTTATATGTAACAAATAGTTACCTTTTTCTCGAAAAAAAAAAAATGAGGTTAATTATCTGAACCACAAATAAATTATCATACAATTAAACGATATGTCTTTTTAACCGTGTTTTATACGTCATATTAAAATCGGAACACACCTTAATTACAAAATAAACAGCTGTTAATTGCTCTATAATAACTTTGTAGGCCATCTTTAGATATGTGTGTTTGTATCTCAAATACTCGTATCCTACATCTTTGAATTTGATAAGATTACAATTAATACCTAAAGCTGGAATGTATTATCATTGTGTATTTAATTAGTATTGTTTTATGTATTTGCATTAATATTATAGAGGTATAAGGAAAAGACAATGCATTTAGTTGTTTATTATATAGGTACTTTGTTTGTGTTATTGATTGATTCGTTACTTCTGATCCGATCAATCATTTTCTACTGTATAAATGGTCCTTATTTTATGGTAACACTTGCTGCTTCCCTCGTTTTTACTCGTATTGCTCCGCTCTTATTGGTCTTAGCGTGATGATATATTATAAGCCTATAGTCTTCCTCGATAAATGGACTATCTAGTCTATCTAACAGTGATATAATTTTTCAAATCCGACTCTTGGTTCCTGATATAAGCACGTTCAAGCAAACAAACTCTTGAGCTTTATAATATTAGTGGATATCCTGTAACAAAGCCTATTTTAGCGTGATTATATTATTGCTATCGTCCCAAGAGAACGTAGGTGGAGCCGGGTGAGCATCTAGTTAAAGCTTTTTTTTAGCCCAATTGTTTTTTCTACCTAGTCGTTAAATCATGTGATTAAAATCCATTCTATATATAAACGTTATACAAGCACATTTCGCAATCAAAGTATTACAAACATTTGTTAATTCTGGAGGCGTACAAGAATTGTCAAACATAGTCACGTCTACAGTGAAAGCCGGGTGCCGTAACGAGTTAACGGCAGTTGCTTGTGTGTGTTTGAGAGTACTAGACGGTTACGGTGGTTTGCAGGTAATTTATTTTTCATATTTTTACGGTATTTTTTATGTAAACTTAGCAACATTTGTGAGAAGTTTCGAGATATACCTAGGCTTTTAAATAAAGGAGGTTTAAAAATTTGTGTAACTAAGGTATTTCAATTAAAAAAAATTAAAAATACCGTAAGAAATTAATACAGTAAGTAGGTACCTAATTGGGAAAAACTATAAAAATCTAATTTGGCGCGGATGTGAGCAATTTGTTTTTTATTTCGGGATCCTTATGCTTAAAATAATTTAACTCTTGTTTATGATATAAGTTTTAAGACATAGATTTCAATAGGTATAGGTAAAAAAATAATGTTAGTTTGTTCACGATGCCGCCGTAATTAATGGAAATAAAATGGAAAAGTTTACAACCTAATAAAACAGGCGTAAAATACTCATAAAGTTACACAACGTAACATCATACAATTTATTTATAAACAGCACTACAACATTAAAAAATAAACAGACCAATTAATTATAACGCTGTCTCTTTCATTCATAACCCAAACAACCTTTAACTGAAAGGGACAAAAGCTTAAAATGTCAAATTCAGTCACCCTTTATTCGTATTCCAGACAACAAAGGCTTACATAACCGCTAATTGTTGGAAAACACGGAAATAAATAAAGAGAATCTTCTTGCACTACTTTTTATTGTTAATTATATAATTGCAACAGATTGTGAAATAGTTTAACTAATTATTCAAAATCACGATGCTTCTAATCGGTGCGATTAATTAGAAATTAAGAGTTGACGTTATAAACTTATAACACGGTTGGATGTGATTCATTACTGTAGTTTTTGTATCATTTGCTTTTGTAAATAATGTCGTATTTGAAATATTGAGATTTATTTTGATATAGACTCTATGTTTGTGTATTCCAGAATATATTCAAGAATTAAAATTACGTTTTAACACACTTTAAATGTGGTTTATTAATAATTTATTAAATTTATTTATCCGACGTTTTCAACACTAGCGCATACGTAGACACTGGCTAAGCTAAATTAATTTACAAATTTCAAAATAGTAAAAATCCGACTTCTCCATATTTCATTTATGTATTGTCAACGAGCATAAGATTATATCTTTCTATCTTTTTTAAACCCAAACAAAGCACGTACACATCACTAGTCTCACATGTAGCGTTAGCAAAAACATTCGCATGCGATATCAATTATCTTAATCAATAATATGTATCAGTGGTTTGACAGGCGGAAAATGTAAACACGACAACCACGAGAATGTGTGGCACGCGAGGGAAACTAATGGAAAATTCTTTTTGTTTCTATGATGTACGGTCAGCAAACTAGATACTCGTCCTGGAAAAAAATTACAGATTCACAGTTATTATTTATTGACAAGTTCGAGTTTGAGCGGATGGAAAACTAGGAATACATACTATTCTTAAGCGACTGTCATCTATACTAATATTATAAAGAGAAAAGGTTTGTATGTATGTATGTATGGTTTTCACGCATAAACTACTGGACCGATTTTGATGAAATTTGGCACAGATAATCTTTAGACCCTGAGAAAGAACATAGGCTACCTTTTATTGCGAAATATGTACCACGGGCGAAGCCGGGGCGGACCGCTAGTATTTCATAATGTGGATTTTTTGGCACTGTAATTTTATTGCACGCTAATCTGTCTCTTGCGTAGTCTCTCTGAGTAGTACCAAGAGAATAAGAATTGGTTATAAACCTGTAGCTATACTAGCAACAAATGATATTTTTTCAAGAAACCGTCTTAAACACATTAAATTTCCTGTAGGTATTCAAAATATGTTATAGTTTGGAAAACTCAATAAAATCACTACCTTGAAACTAACTTAAAAAATACCGTATTCTATCATTGATAAAAACAACACCGTTACTTAATATACACTTGAAATTATTTAATTACCCATGTACCGCGTCAAGACGATTTTAACGTAATTATGTTACTTTCCCTACTGGAAAAGCGCGAAAGGCAGTGGCTTGTCGTTGTTCATGCTGAGAACCCGCGCGTTAAGATCATCAACGATTATACTTAATCGAGTGTATCGATATCATTTCGATTTACAAAACTTCGTTGTTCTTTTTTATTTTTAATCTGTGCTTTTCAAACTACTAATTGAGTTACACCTTGTTTAAACTCTTTTGTTGATCTTTTTTTTTATTTTTAATCTGTACTTTTCGACTAATTGGGTTACTATAGTGATATAATTTGATCGAGATCTAAAATAGGCGCGCGTGAGTGACAGGAGTGAACAGTGAACTAAGTCTAGTGACTCTAAATATAAACGCATACCGTACATTTAGAACGAATGGATTGCATGAGCTATATTTAACGTGCAGCTGCCATTTTGAACTTAGTGCGTAGGGCACACTCTCGTTTTTCTATTCAAAGGTGTGTTCAATGGAGGAATGTTTACATGTGCCCTCTTCACAATGGGCAGCGTTGGGCCAGTGGAGGCAATCACGATGGTGTAGAGGCCTAAATGTTGTGTGATCGGCGGTTATTGTAGATCGTCGTAATGGCGGCAAACGTCGACGATCAATTGTTGGGCCAACGCTGCCCATTGTGCAGAGGGCCCATTATGTTTGTTGTATAGTGTACTTGACAAGACAATGTCTGACAAATTCGAAGTTAAGTGAGCCGTTTTGAGAGATGAATGGTTTACATTATTTCTCGTTGTATCGCTTGTAATGGCGTGACAGTTCGCGGTTAAAGTACTTAATTAAGCTGGTTACATCTTGTTTAAAATGCATTAACATTGTCTTGTAAGAGTACATAATTTTCTTAATCCTTTGAAGATATTTTTATTGAATTACTTTGAAATTTTAATAGCTTTTAAACTGCTTTTTTCACTCAACCAAAAACAAAAACGTACTTTTGGAAATAAAAAATTATCCACTTCTACATTGACATTCATCACACTAAACCGCATTAAAAGCAACACCGCAGTTCCAGCTATCTGGCCATTAACTTTCAATATTCTATAACGTGGGGCGTGTTTGTTGTATAATTCACATTGACAGTGAAAGCTGCGCACGCGCCGATATTGATTCCTGCACATTATATAGCGTAATGTTTGAAAGTGTTCCGTGATATATGAAAGTGCTATTAAAACTAGAATAAATAAATATTTTTATAAAAAGAGCATTGTTGTGCAACTAGTTGCTATTGTTCGTAAGTGTAGGTAGTTGTTGAAATTTGTATGGATGTAGGTACTTAGTGAAAAGAACTGATTTGTTGTGGGTTACGATCAATGAAATTTTATATTACATGTCAGATGAACATAATCTCTGTATCTAGGTACCTAATCACATTATAATATTTTGATAACTATTAGCATTCTTGGTAGTTGATGATTAAAAATATTGGATTTCGAATAAGGGCCGATTTTTCAAACCATGGTTAAAAGTTATCCGCCCAATAAAGTATTACACGATAATATTAAAATGTCACCCGTAAACTGTCAATGACGGGCATAGAATACATTTTTGAAATGGTAGTTTAATACGTTATTCGACGAATAAGTATTAACCAAGGATTGAAAAATCAGCCCTAAATAACATAACAGATACTTATAGAGCGCCATTTCACATATCTACAAAAAAAAATATTGTAAATAAAGGTGTTGTTTTTATTACTAACTAGCTTTTTTGACTCTGACTAGTTCGTAACTTTCTTGTATGAGTGTTAAGTGAAGTCCCATGTCCCCTAGTGGGGTAAGGGGCAGATGCATTATACATCTGTTTCACTGATCGATTTTCTTTAGGGACAAGTAGGTGATCAGTCTTCTGTGTCCTACCAGACCGAGACATTTTTTTTTTTCAAGACAACTTTCTTGTATGAAGGAAACATTAATTAATTAAAATTCAATTAAGACTATTAATTTAAAATTCCAAGCCTGTAAATGCGCATAAAATCCTCGTTTGCATACTTGTCAAATTACTTTTTCAAAAATACCATCAAAGCTCGGTCAAGACGATATAATACTACCAATTTGTGAATGTCCCTGATCAGTTAACCCCCAAAGACATTCAAATTAGCAGCATTATAACTAGGCATAATAACGCACCTACAGAGTTTTTAAATTTATTTTAATTACAATAATATAACTGTTTCGCTTCCGTTATCGATACTTGTATTTAATGTTTATTTCCAAAGGATGTAGCTTTATGGTCAAATGTGTACGATTTTATGGTCATTTTGTACTATTTGACAGATTTATATTCATATATTCTTAAACAGGTGGTAATTAATGTTTATATGGCACGATATCCAATATTAGAATACTAATTTTAATACTAATTTTGTAGTAGATATTAATTTATTCAATGCTTATTTTTTAATGGCGATCTTTTCGCGATTAACGCATATTTATTATTGCCTATCATGTCTTCGGAAGTAATAAGAAGATGACCTACACATATGCGTAGACTCCTGCCCGCAACTTCGCTTACATTTAACTGTGGACATCATTTCCTTAAATTTTTAACGAACTTAGGCATTAGACAATTGAACGTTTTAAAATCTGTTAAAAAATCTGTAATCTCTAAATGTAGATATAATAGCGTGAAATAAAACAAGCAAATACTTATCCATATCAAGCAAAAATCTGGTGGTTGGTTTTAATGTTCGTTTCTTTCTCTGAATTGATTGTTACAAATTTTAAGAATATAATTTTTTGAATAAGTGAACTAATAAGCACCCTCTTTCCAGACGTCAGACAGCGCAGACTTCCTCACAACCAGGCCGCACACGGCCGCCGTGCTGCCCGGCAAGCCAGCAGCCAACCCGCTTCAGTTCGTGCGCGTGGGCCCCGCGGACCTCGGCTCGAAGGCAAGGGAACAGCTGCGACGAGCGGAGCTAGCCAAACGGACCGAGCCAGCACGGATCGAGCGCCAGGAGGATTGGCAGTCGGTATGTTCATAACAATCATCTTTGTACTCACAATGTTTAGTTTTATGGCTATAAATGTTATTTGAAAATATTAGTACAAATTCGTTAATAATAGTAAAAAATTTAACGTATTATGTAATAGAAATGGAGCAGACGATCAAATGTGAATTAAAAGGAAACCCTGTGAAACAATTGAAATTAACTTATTATTTACTTTATTTGATTGACTTTATTTAAAGCTTCTAAAAAGTACAAGAATGATCTAAAAAAACGTAATAAAAAATACGAGCGATATGGAAAATGTTAATGATAAGATCTAGTTTCAGTGAGAGCTGAATTTATTCAAAATAATAGTTTGTATTACTAAACTAACAACATACAACTACAACAATCAATAAAAATAACACCCGTAAACTCTTGAACATCCATTATTTCACTTTACATTACAAACAATTCTCAGTCAGTGATTTAACAAACCTTTCCAGAAATAAAACACGATAATACAAAAACATGACTTCCGGGAAATTCCACATTACATTTAATGCTTTCCTTGACATTCAGACCCTTGTAATTAAAGCCCTTTACTGAATTGGCGATGTGATGCGGCATATCAAAGGAATTTTATCCGCTTCCTGTTTCTCAAAATTATCTTATCTTTAAATGTTCAGTTTAAAACCGTCTTAATGTAAATCCCGAAGAAATGTACGTATGTACTAATTTGTTTTTTAAGTAAACTTAAGTTACAATAAAACCGATGAACTTTTAACACGTGTTCTTTTAAGGAGTACCTACTCCCAAAATTATAACAATAGTTAAAATCTTCTATCGTTGTTAATTCATGTTTATTATATTTAAAAAAAATACCACAGACGTGGGTAGAACTGGGATACAAATAATTAAGTGTACATAAAATATGTGAATGTCACTCAATTCAAATCAATATTTTACGTAAACTTAGAAACCAAATAAATTTAAAAGCACTGGTTCTGTTAATTCGTCTTCCAGATAGTAATTTAGAATGCCCTTTCACGATCGCGATGATATGTTATTTTTAATACATTATTATTATTATTAATTTATTTAACATAAATATTAATTCTTAGATGATATAATTTACATTGATGCAATCATAAACTCATTCAAGTTTTTCTGTGCACCATAAGCCCACAAACCGCTACATATGTTTTAATACTTATTGTTAGTTCTTAATCCTAATGAGGGTACTTAGAAAATTTTTAGTGACGAGCGACATCGGTAATCTTGCTGGCCGTGTAAACATACAGTATGCTCCTTTCGTGAATCTATAATTTTGTATTATTTGTATTTATATTTAGATAAAATTAGTAATAAGTTCTTATTATTTTATGAATGAACAGTTTAATTATATTTTAGAGTTATTAGAAGGTTTTTTTTTTATGATAGTTTATTTATATTTACTAAAAAGTATTGCTTTAGTTTGAATTTTAGATTTTTGTGAGTAATTGAATCTCTTAAAGATATAGGTAGTTTGTTGATGAGACAGGGTACCATATAATTTAACGTTCTCTTCCCGTGAAGGTTTGTAAAAGATGGAAGTCTTAGGTCCAGTTTCACCCAGCTGTGTTTGTTAAATCTTAATTAGTCATTTACTAATGAGTTGTTAATAATTAAGGGGCTGTTATATCATTAAATGTCCCAGGAACAAAAATTAACAAGCCGTTATTAAACTGAACATTTAACTGAATGACTTGTAAGTTACTCACTCTTATTTTAAGCAACCAAATTGAAATGCTTATTTGTGACATGTCATTTAGACGGAGTTGGGTAATATTTTATTTAGTCGTATAATACGTTATTTGTTGTGCTACGCGACCAATTTCAAACGTCCTTAGGTCCGAGTGATTTCAATGAAATGGTAACTACTTTTGATTTAAACCGATTGAAACGTCAAATAATCATAACATGGTATTATTTTGAGTTGAGGTTATGTAACATTTGTGCTTTTTGATTGTGTTTGTGGTTGGTTTATTGTGCTTCTTAATGAATATAAATAACTAGGTATGTCAAAGAAAACACGCGGACCGAATTTTTCGTCAAATGAAAAGGAAATCCTTGTTCATTTAGTTACAAAATACAAGGATCTAGTTGAAAATAAGAAAACGGACGCAGTAACCACTGCGATCAAAAATAAAGGATGGAAGAAACTAGCGGAAGAATTTAACTGTTTGAGTTCATTCTATGTCCGAACCGTAGATCAATTAAAAACCTGTTGGGACAATATAAAACGCACTACGCGGAAAGACAAAGCTGCGACGAAAAAAAATAATTTATTAACCGGTAGGTTCTGACATTGTTTTTTGTTAATAAAATATGAAGTAGTACTATGCAATGAGTACTAATTACTGGTTTTCTTTGCAGGAGGAGGGAGGTCCGATATTCCACCACCAGGACCTCTACAAGGACAAGTGGAAGTGCTACTTGGACCTACATTAGACGGATTAGAAAATTCCTACGACTCTGATATTCAGTTTATAGAACAGGGACTAACTGGATCAAAAACTTTAATAGAAATTATTAATAAATCAGTAAGTTTAAAATTTAAATTCACTGTCATAATAACTCTCATTCTGAAATTCATTGCAATATATGTAGAAGTCATCGCCTCTCAAAATACATTATTTTTATTTATTTACCAGGATGTTGTAGTGACTGATTCAGAAAAACAGACAATTCTGGATGTCAATGCTGCTACTTCTTCACAAACATCTCAGGATTCCACTCAAGAAGATAAAGGTTGTACATTTAAGACAAATGAAATCAGAGATGACAATATTTCAACTGAGGTGCGTAGAAATACTTGTCTTATAGGTCCTGACCAATATGTTAAGTGTAAATTGATATACCATTCACGGTTGTGGCTATTTCCCTGCCACTCTTATCAATGGTTAAGTTTGTTTATTTACTGAAGGTAAAGCTGATGTGTAGGCTTGAGAGAGTGGGCACCACTGTCTTGCCTAATCTGCCGCTAAATAGTAATGCATTTGCAGCTTTGTTCCGGTAAGACCATAATATACATTGCTCTTATTATTGGCACAGATGTATAACAGCTCAGTCCTCTAGTGTAGCAACACCTCAGCACTGGGGTCAAGTTGGTATGTGATACTCTGTCTTGAAACTTCTAATACTGTATATATACTGTACTATATCCCAATCATACGATTTTTGTAATAGCATGGGGGGTCCCGCCATCTTGACATTCATCTGATAGGATGATGATACCTTATTATGAACTTTTGTTACTTCTTTTTCAGGAGGAAGTAGAAAAGAATAACTGGAGCTCCTGGACTCCAAAAGTTTTAAAAACAAAAACGTCAAATACATTGTCAGCAAATAAAGAAAACAATCCATCAACTTGGTTGCATCGACGTAGGCCGAAGACTTCTTTGCAGGATAAAGTCCTGCAAAGTAAATTAGAATTAATAGAGACGATGAAAAGAACTACCCAAACAGACGCTGCTCTTAAAGAATTAATTTTACAAGAACAGCTAAAACAAGAAAAATTGAAAACTGAAAAGTTACAACTTGAAGTTGAAACATTAAAAAAAAACCTTGATTAATTAAGAGACAGCTTAGTTTTTCAAATTTTGTATTAAATTAAAGTATTTTAGCTGTACAAAGATTATAAGTAAATAAATAATAAATTCTGTATTTTGTAATTTTATTTATTGCTTTAGTACATAGTTATGTTATTAGTTAATAAATCAATGCAAATTATGGGATATATGTAAACTCTTAAAATAATTATTTATCAGCATTCTTCGCTTCGCTCAGGGCACGTGATGCTGGACCCTCAGGGAGCGCGTGATCGTCGTTTAAAGTCCAGGGACGCCTCTCCACCCTTAGCTGCTCACAATATGTTGCCCCCTTGTCGCACTATTGCAGCGACTTATTTCGGGGGCCCATACAGTGAGAGGGCGAGTCACCACCTGCCAACATATTTTTACTTTCTTTTAGTAGAAAGGCAGGTGCCATAGTTTCCCATAGTCCCCAGTACCAGTCCATTTAGCATCCCAATCCATAGCCCAATTATTAAATTTCCATACCCTGCAATAGTCCTACATCGGCCGCGGACTGCCTAGGGCTGTATCTCTATAGTGCAGTCATGGGCAGGCTGCGGCTGGTGTCCCACAACACAGTAAAGTTCTCGAAAGGGCCTCTGCGTGTTGGATCCGTGTCCCCACGTAAGCCTTCCAAAGGACCGGGTACCTTCCTTATGATGGTACCCGAGTATTATGGAATTGAGATACATAATAATAATAAACATATTTATTGTCAGAATCACATCACCATGATATACATTTACAAAGGAAAAACAAATAAAAGAAAAATAATAAGAATAAAAAGAAGCTTATTCCTAAGAAACAGTTGGTAATGTGGCAGTGAGTGACCTGACAAATGGAGCCAACTCAGTTTATGATGGCAAGGTGATTAATACCTTACCACCACTGATTTTCAGTGACCCCAAGTGACTATTGGAGTTTCAGTCTAGAATTGCATATAATGAAAATTTAACATGAGTATAATATTTGAAAGATATATTTCTATTAATATGATAGATACTAATAAATAAATACATCAGTTAAAACATGTAATATAGGTAGATATAATATCAGTATGTAATCTTTATATATAAAAATGAATCGCAAAATGTGTTGGTAAGCGCATAACTCGAGAACGGCTGAACCGATTTCGATAATTCTTTTTTTATTATATTCCTTGAAGTACGAGGATGGTTCTTATGTAGATAAAACGTAAATATGTACCACGGGCGAAGCCGGGGCGGACCGCTAGTTATGTATATAATGTAAATAAATAAAATGAAATTGTGTATACAATGTTAATAATTATATTGATAGATAGGCAGAGAATAAATGCGTATATAATATTATGTTATAAAATAGATATTTAAGGACGCTGTCACCGATCTGCGTTACTCAAATTTAGGTATCTAACGTCGTAACTTTGTTCGCGGCAACATCACGCTCACGTAAACATAGCGCATTCTATTTTATAGGTCATCTTAATACTTGATATTATTTTTAATTTTTAAATTTTATTGAAATTGATTCCAGAACATTATTACGAACTTTAAAAATTCATTTTCTTACTTTTATTAGTAGGTACAATTCTGATAAGTAGGTATGTTAGTTAGTAACTAACTTAAAAAAGACGTGTGGACTGCCGCGGCACTCGGGGACTGCCGCGGTAAAGCTATTGCATAGTATGCCTTCAAGCCACACCTCCGTGCCCGTCGGAGTGGGGAGCGTGAGGTTTTTTCGTTACGGAATTTCTCGATTCGGTCCCCGCGCTCAAGGCCCGCGATAGAAGCTATGCAATAGCTTAAAAAGTGTGAGTGTTTTGTCCTAGAGGTTTTGTAAAACCTCTAGGAATTATATGCAATATCTAAGCTTTGAAATGTTTAAAATACTTTTTTAAGAATTATCATACATATTATGTTACCGGCAATGTATTAAATCCGGCATTATTCTTAGAAAAATATGTATGTTATTCCGTGATACGGTCGAAATTAAATAAATTAGATTCATCACATTACCTAGGAAATCTGAACATTTGCAAATGTGGGTGGTTTTTGGGGAAGCTATTACCCATATGAGGTCAAAACTAAAATCCAAGATGGCGCCGACGAAAATTTTACATCTTTTCGTCATGGGTGTCATTTTCATGGTTTTTGGGGAAGTTATTAACCAATATGAGGTCAAAACTAAAATCCAAGATGGCGGCGACGAAAATTTTACATCTTTTCGTCATGGGTGTCATTTTCATGGTT
>CAJQZM010044234.1:0-13147 GCA_907164665.1 Colias nastes
TATTAGTATGTGGAAAATGCCTCAGTGATTCTGAATGTTAAAAAAAAACTACACTCTTGACTTTATTGCTTTACGCCCACTCCATATTCAACTGATCAATATTTGATATTTTTGAATAAAGCCTTCTTATCTATTCATGTATTGACTTATCTAAAGTTCTTTAATACAAAATATACTCCTATGCTCTAACACGCCTTGCTAAGTAGGTAAATAAGTTAGACAAAAACGATTGTATTTACTTTATACAACAAATTATAAATAATATTCCGTGGCTATTCCAACATGATATTCAAACAATGTTTGTTACTCTTTTGTGACCAAAAATATTTTAAAATTTAACGACATTAACTACGATGTTTATGTAGTGTGCCATTTTTAAGAAACGTGTAATATGATTCACTTATTATATAATGAGTTTTAACATGACTTACGTATCTTTATATTGATTTGTTGGTCAGGTGCTATCGAAGTAGAGGTAGTTTTTGTCTGTTTGTTTGAGTCTTCGGAAGAGCTGCACCCATCACAGAAGTCGTAGTCTGAGTCATCGTCACACAGAAAGTCGCAGAACAGGGACTCGAATATAGGCTAAAATATTATTATATTGATTAATTTATTAATTGAAAAAAAAAATACTCAAAATATTATGTGGCACGATGTGTGGTTTGCTATGTTCTGATGTAAAAGATATTGCATATTTTTGTAAATCTGAAAAATGTCATTAATTTGTACTTATTTAATTTTGTGCTATAAACACATTGTAAACTTTTTGAAAAAAAAATGAGAAAGGCGTCTTTCTTTTCAGGTTAAGCTACGCGTGTTTTAATAAATAATTAACAGAAAGTCAAATGAGTAAGTATACCGATATGGTACAAAAATAAACAAAGAGCCTTTGGCCGTTATCAATTTAATCTCATTTTAATTAGGTACCAAGGCTTTTTAAAGGAAAATATAGCCGCCTTTTTCTTTTGCACCAACTGGTCAGCGATCTACACAACAAGGAAGATAATTATAATTTTTATAACTTAATATTTTACGTAGGTACAATGCGTTTTGTTTGTTCTTTTTATTATTTAATTAGAACCTCACTCATATTTTCCTACTTATATGCACATCAATCGTAATTCCTTTAATTTCAATTTATATTCAAAAGGAGTTTAGTCTTGTCCCGGTCAAGTCAGCGCACTTTATTGTTGAAGTCTTCGCAAATACATTTATTATACACATCGCCGTAATCTAGGCCAGTACTAGGAAGAAATATTAATAATGTAAATTATGATTGAAAGAAATATTTTCTTGAAAATATGTATATAAATCGGTTAAACGCTTTCAAACTTTTTATAATTTAACACTCTTGCAAAAACAAAAATAAATAAAATAAAGAACATTCTGTAAATATAACAGTAAAGATATCTGAAATTGTATTGTAAATTCATTAAATATGTTAAAGTTAACGTTTTCACCGTTCATGAAAAAATTTAATACTTTACAGTTAGTACTTACTTGCGCAACAATATGTTGTAATTCCACTAAAATGATAAAGGTGAACACGCACGACTTCACCACACCCATGTTTCTGGAAGTTTTCACAAAAAATTCTCAAGCAGTTTCCTTACATACTACTTAATGAGACTTTGCGCAATCTGCCTGAAACGATTTAACCTAGAGGTGCTCTGTCAAAGATTATGCTGTGCTTAGAAATAAACATTTTAATTAACAGACCTTTAGGCAATCGTTTCACAATTATTACCAGAAAATTGATCTTTAAAGAAAATTTTCAGGAACTGGTCTTTTTTATGACTTCATTACAATGGAAATTATTCAAACAGATTAAAAAACTGAATTATGAACTGATGTATCAGTATGTTCAATGTTCATTGGATTGACGACGGACGAGGTCTGGAAGTGTTCGATCGGTCTTTATCAAAATAAATACGCTTTGAACATAAATTGAGACAATTCGAACATACTGTTCAATTTATCTAACTTACGATGGTGCAGGTCCTAATTGAAGGCATAATTATGTTCGCAATTTTTGTGTAAAATCTAAATAATATTTAAAAAATAAATATTTTTATTGATTACGAGCTGATTACTTTTCTAGTTTTGATGATTTCTTATATTATAATGTAGATAATATTGTAATGTGTGATATTGAATCACTAAAGAGTTACTAACTAAATTCTCGAAACCTCGCTGCCGTGTCTGTCGACTATTCTTTGCCACAACAAAATCGTTAAAATAATAAGTGTAACAATTACCTCTGTTATACGCTAACGATATTTTCAAAGCATAAAGAACTATTTAGACACGGTCAAGTCCTGAATGTCATAGCGAACGTGTTTATACAGAGGTGCGTGCCTACATATTGTCTGCAGAATAGAAATACATCTTCGGCATACTAATTACAAGTTATATTGTTCAAGCGCTATCAGTACTTGGTTTTCCACTTGTTTAATATAGTCGTAACTCAACCGACAATAGCGATAACTAAGGTTATAGCGGGATATTCCTAGATTTTCGTGAGATTAATAATTTGAGGCGGTTAATCTTAAAGAGAATTTGATCCTCTCTACATATTTTATAACTAGCCACTTCGCCATTATTCACCATTTATAAAAAAATCTATACTTCTCAGTAAAGATGCGGCTTTCTTATGTGAATCTTTGAAGTAGTTTTTTGTGTAAACCACTACAAAAAACAAAAAAATATATTAAAAAAGTTAAAGACTTTTGTTTCTAAATATATATATTTATGATTTAAGCAATATTACACGCGTTTCAGATAAACGTGGATTTCAGAATAAACGTGGAAAATAAAAACATCGATTCAATTATAGAGTTTATTAACAAAACATACCTAGGTACTCATATAAATATGTAATCACATGGTTTATAAAAAAACTTTATTACATTTTAAAATAGGCTCAGACAGATAGATACATATTATTATATTAGACACTGATATTTATAAATAAAAATAACATGGAAAAGAGGCTGCATACAATTAGATACCGTGAAATTTTTTGAATGCAGAAGTATACTTCTGAAAATATATAATTATTTATACATAAATTAGTTTCCAAAGGCGAGTTTGTAGCTGACATCGGTTGGTCGTTTCGGAATCTTGCTGTCCACCTCCACCAGGATTGGAGAATCATCAGGTCGGGCTGGTTTTGAGGAGCAGCTCTTGTGTGAGATTGGGAACACGTAATTAATGTCCACGTCGTATCTATAAAAATGTTTTTTAGTTTACTGTAATTGTTCATTTTAAAGAGATATGAAAAAACAATTCAAAAAAATAAAATTTGGAAGTAAATAATTTACAATGATAAAATTAATTTAAATAATTATAGTAGTAAGTTTGTGTACCAAACAACTGTTTCTATACGTATGCTCTATCTCCACCATTCGATTTTTTTTAATTATTGCCTAGTAGGCTTATCAAAAAAATTATCGGCTTGGAAGAAAATTCGAAAATTATTGACATTACCTATTCGATGCGACATACAATTCGTTATAAGATTAATATACTCTACCTTGGCAGTTTATCCCGTAAGTACGCCATGACGTTTTTCGGCAGTGCCGTGGTCCTGGACAGCACGAACGCTGTCAAGTACCTGGCGCCTTCTCTTTGTTCAGCACAATGCAATAGCAGTGCCCACGTTTTGTACTCTGTGTCCAACACGTATGTGTTGTAAATGCCGTCATCTGGAACAATAATAATTGCAAAAATTGTTAATTAGCTAGGACCTCTTTAAATGAAAAAGTTATGGAATAGCGATATGAAATGAGTACCTAGTGATAGAAAACAAAAGATACTACTTATTACATGTAAGAAAGCCTTTCAACAAACTCAGGTTTTTGTTGGTGATAAATTTTCACATAATTGTAGCCTTGGTAATATATATGGCCTCTTTATTATTTACTTAATATTAGTTTCATTTTATCTAATAACTTTTATTTATTAGCATTCCAAACCTTCCTATCCCTTGAACCAAAACATAGCCTTTCAAACAGAATACCCAATGAATAGAGCCTGAGTGACAGCATATAAAGGCTTACACGTCAGTTCGGAGTGTGTCCAGTGTGCGGGCTCATTGAGATCGATCCTCCACGTGATGTTCCCATACAGGTTCTCGCCTATAGGGTCGTCTGCAAAGCGGTAGGTGAAGTTCATTGTGACGCCCGGAGTCCATTCTATTGTCCCGTCTGAAAGAGGTATTGTGTGAATTGCGTTGCGTATCAAATGGTCGTAATATTTCGTAATTCAGGTTATACCTTGGTAAGGGGGCCTGAACCCCAATCTATTGTAACATATTAATGTATGAATTCAAATAAAGATTTTATTTATTTATTTATTTTATTTAATAATATGTTAAACATTTCAAGATATTTTACAAAATAGAAGGTGGTTTAATAGCATAAGGGTGGATATTTATTACAGTAGCTACAGTAGACTGTAGAGCTGAGCATTTAATTGTTTTTGACAGAACATCAAGCCAACGAGTATATTGATGTAACATTCTACGACGAGCTACGTTCCTGCTAATAAAGATAACTTCAATAAGCATTGTACTCATCTTTGTTCAATATAGAAATGTAAAAAAATATTTTATGAGATGAATTTGATTTTAAAAAATACACATTTGTTTTATAATCGAATAAAACTCCTTAAAAGTAACAGAAAAATCGATCAGTAGAAATCAATACTCTAATTACCTTCAGCTTGAACATGGTCTTCCGCGTTAAAAACAGCGCGCATGCAACTGTACGACAACGCTTCCTCAGCACTCGCGTAATATTCCACCACGAACCAATCGCCTAACATCTGTAAAAAACAATGATTTTTATGCAAGAGCTTATAATATGTAATATACCAAGATATTTTTTACTCATCATGAAGATTGCAGATTGCAGCTTTATTTTATTGTTTAGAGTTCACTGTTCAATAAAGAACTAGTGTTAAAATTGTTAAAAATATGCTAAGCTAAATCAACTCCTTCATAAAAACTATGGACAAAAGATTGGGCAGACCTATAATATAGTTGTAGTAAAATAAATATTTTTAATATGTTTAAAATTATATTGCTATTGCCTGGATGTTTGAGATTGAATCGTTAAGAAACGCAAACTGATCAAATGAATAGCCGGTTTGTCTTATGAAATGATTGCTAATAGTTTCTGTTCAGGCGTATTAAATTTACTTTGTTGGCTCAACAATAATTAAGAATAACGAACAAGATTTGAAACTAAAAATCCGATATACATTAATTACAGTTTCCTCTCTTTCATTAATTTCATGCGGAAGTCGATCTCCGAATTGTTCCAAATAAATAATTCATCAAAATGAATAAAATAACATCCCATAAAATACTGCTGCACAATGACAAATAGATATCATTATTCTCATGCAAATAAAGTGAACATTTAATGCAAGTAGCGATCTCTCTTTTGGCTGATCCTTTTAAACAATAACGGAGGCTTATTCATAATAATATTTAGCATAACAATAGTTGTATGTTTAGCCGGTTGACATCTCAATGTAGCTATTAGCATAGATTATACAACGATATACTTATTACAGTCGTTAAGAAAGCTTACGTTAATCCTTTAAGTGGAGCTGTAAGCCGTTTCACTTTCTATTTTATGGATGATTACATTAGATGTTATCAAGAGATTATTCGTTCGGATACACGTGGGTTAGCAGCTATTCATTTAAACGTGATCATTTATTATTATACTTTCAGTTTTATTATACACTTAGTTATTATAAAAATGTTTACTTTCGAGTTTATGATGGCGAAGTTTATAAGCTTTCGATATTTACAGAGTTTTGAATAGGTATGACATTTTTTTCAATCTTCTTGAATTATTTATTTGTCGCATTAATGGAACTTTTAGAAAACATTGTAAACAACTGTAAGAGCACGGAAGTGTCTTCTTCGAATGTTGGCGAAGTAAAAAGTTCTTACATAGAACTTCGGTTATAAATCACACACAAATTTCTGAAGCTTTTAGGTACACATGTCTGCCTGCATTCTTCATAACTTGAGACCTAATTTCACACCAACATAAACAAGAACTTTGATAAACAAATGCATATCAAACACAAATTAGTGAAACAAGTTCGTGAGCTATGCAAATGCTAACCGTTAGATTGCTTATTATTCCATCTAAACGTCGAAACATCAGCAACCGTGTCAATCTGTCCTTTACTATTGACCTACATAAGTTATTCCTGTCCTGGCAACCCAATTTTACCCCTCAATGAGATTATAATATGCGGTCAGCTAGATAAGGCACACTTTGAGCTGTGGGCAGAAATGACAGCGGGGTAAACAAGATTGGAGCGAAGCTATTCTTTTAGTACAATCATAGTTGATATGAGGCTTAATGTTCAGTAAACAAGTGGATGTGGATCCTGATACAAATTGAATCACAATAAAACAATGCATTTGCTATTTTCTTTAATAAAAGTATGTAATAAATATAAAATGACTATCATGAGCTTTTAAGTAGGCAATGTGAAAACATTACATTTTGCAGCAGATGCCTACCCCGTGATGATGACATGCTAGGATATCAAAAATTTAAATTTCCTAGCAGATGTCTAGCTCTACCTGTTTCAATTTAAAACAATAGCGACTATCCGAGAGATATTTACCCATTGTCACGTACAATGTACATGCATCTCATTTAAAATTTGATTAAGCTATAAATATAGTCAGTTATATTTTTATTAGGTAGGTATGTAAATATTTTCAAGTTTTAAATTATAACTGTCAAGTATATAAACTATGCGAATATGGGACTGAAATAAATTAAAATTCATGAAAATGCATATTAATTCAATTTACAATCTTGATAATAATTAACTACATTATTAAGTATCTGAGTCATGGACCAATATATATTGGTTCATGATCTGAGTTCACATTTCGATAATAAAACCAATTAGTCAAATTTAGGCTTTATAAAATCTAGTCTCCAACTTTTATAAAATTCACGAAATAAAGTTGAAAATTAGATTAATAAAACCCGGCCTAAACGTAAACATGTTTCGAGTATGTAATTAATTAACTTTCTCGATCTAAATAAATAAGATTTTAGGCTTCTTTGTTCTTTGTAATAATTATAAATTTAAGTCTAACCATCGTAGATTTGAGGAAAGTAGGAATGTTTTTTTTTTATTTATTTCTCTTTATGAAATTTGAAAGAGCGTTAAACTAAACTACCTATATCTATAGAAAACCTAATATTAGGTTATTACCTTTCAAAATTTGTTCCCATCACATAACAAAAAATTTATAAGAAACTGTTAAACCAATTCTTTCAATTTATGCAAAAAGGTAAAAAGGCACTTAGGGCTATTAAAAGCTGGGGTCGTGGACGATTTCTAAGAGTACCCGCGGCCCCGGCTAACTGCGCGGCTCGACGGAACACAGTGGGGTTTTAGTCGGTAAGAATTCGACATAACCCTTGGCTCCTTCCCCGGGGGCCGTGGGTATCTTTGGAAGATTTCCCCACTATAAAAAAAAAAAAAAAAAAAAAAGGGCTATTAAAAGCTAATGAATACCAAATAATATTAACATAATATAAGTTCAAACTCGTTGTATTATGCTTTCACGATAGTAAAGAATACATATATTACACACATAAAAGTACTTATTGATAAATGGCAAAAGATAGACCTTAATAATACTAATAATATTTTTGTATTAGTAACAATTGAAATGAATATTATGACGTTTGCGTGAACTGTTATCAAACATGCGTCCGGCGCCCACGCAGCACAATGCTTCCACACGCTAACACTTGTATTGTAGTAAAAGACATTTTGTAATGTTTAATTTAAGTAGTAGTGTAGTTTAAACACAAAAGAAGTTAAGTTAAAGAAAATAAATTGGAGTTTGAGATTGATCAAAGACATTCTTTTCACCATTTTGTTGTAAGCCACCTGACCGATCCAAGTTTATAGCGGATTCTTTCTTAAGCTAGATACTGTCCTTTATCCGGTTAGTTCAATAATTTATGTTTTGATAGTTCTTAAAACAGAGATGTTACAGATATAAAATAGTGGAAAGATAAACTTAGATAAACGGTAACAATTTAAGTTAAGCATGCGCAATCAGCTTTAAAGCTTTGTAAGTTTTTGAATTAAGCTACACTTACTTGAGATAAATCAAAATGTGGTACAGCGCGGACTTCAGGGCATTTCCTTTTATCCACAATCCTAGCAAAGGCCACACTAATAAAACCTAGCATAAAACAGAAAATTAAATATTTCACCATCTTGCTTACTTCTATATCACTTGTAAAACTTTTAATATTTTATGAATTATGTTTTAAAACGTATTATTCATTCGGTAGGCAGTGTTGAACTAACAAAAGGGAATTCTTATCATATTGTATGGAACATTAGTTAATGTTGCCTGGACGCGCTCGGAATCCCATTATCAGGTGCTGTGACTCATATTTTATTTGTATAGATTTTTGTGACTTGTTTTAAATGTCGTTAATCATAGTGAACGCTTTCTAATACATATTTTCCATTATACAGTTAATTTTGTTTGGAATTTTATCTGCCTATTATCTAGGTACCTAAATCAATTAATAATAATTTGTTAAACTTTGAAGTCGGTTCAATATATTTGCCATATATTCACATTTAAAAGAAGCATTCGCTTTGAGATACTCAAATATTTTGTATATAGAAGAAAAAGGGATTATTCATAGATTGTGGAAAATATGAACTTATTACAAAATAAATTACGTTTTACGAGGACAAACAAATATTTTGTACGCACCGTAAAAGCAAATGGAGCTACATCACAATTCCAATAAAATCAATACCGACGAAAATAAACAAAAATGTATCTGATGTTAAAGGCGAGTTTCTTGTTTCAGTTATTGTTTACATAATATTTCAATAATTACAAATCGTTATCAATTTAAGCCCAAAAATGTTCAAACTTCGTATTATTCACAGCTTTTTCTGATAAACTTTAGTTATCAGTTAATGTAAACTCATTAACTATGGTATAACCCGTTATCATTAAGTTTTATGGGATTCATGTGTGATTACTGTGTTAACGCTTTAAAATAATTTTGTAATTAAAATTAAGAATGTCACTGATACAGTTTTATGGGGTGAAAGTTTATTTTTTGACATAATTGATGGCAGGAATAGAAGCAGAACGAAGATATTTTCAGATACATATTATTTTCTTTGAATTTGTGATACACTAAAATAATTACGCCTTGTTATATGCTAGTTTTCTAGTCATAGTCCTAAAAGAAAACAAAAACATAATAAAGGTAGTATTCAAACAGCAAAATGTGGCTCTACCTTTTTGTCAACGATTAATTAGTCTCATATTTTTTACCTTTGTAGTGAATTTAAAAGCTATATATGCCTCTATGTCGAAGTTTGACTGGTCTAGAACGAATTGATCAAATCAAATATGTTTATTTGTAATATTACTACTTACCGTATCATTCGTATTACAATTTTCAAACAAAATATTAATCATTTAGTTATAATGATAATTAAGTTCGATAACAACCGACCAACTTAAAACAACGCAGATCATAAATTCACAGAAATAAGAGGTATTGAAGACGTCTCGTATTCATATTACCTTATATTTTGTTAGAAATGGCAAACATAAAATCAGTGATTGCGGCAAACACTGCAAATTAGCAAATAGCACTTAATTTCACGTATAGAAAACGTTGGTGGCGATGCTTCAAGTCCATATTTATTTGAGCTACATAAGCACAGGTGTGATCGTAGACTGGTTTGTAAGTATTAGCAAAATTTGTGTCATTACAACTAGTTTTATATAACCTACTTTTATATAAAACATATTTTTTGTGAGCGGCCGACGAGCAAAGTTCACGAGTACAACTTCTTTATATTGTGTTTTCCTGTAGCATATAATAATTAAGGATGAAAATCCACCATCAATCGATTTTAAATACCAAAAAAGTAATGAAAGATTTAATGTGTAGGATACAGCAACTTCTTCAAGATAAAATGCACTTATGTGAACTAAGATTCCATGGATGAACAAGAATCTAAGTAAGTAGATTAACATAAAGGGTATCCGTTGTCTTCTTCCCGGACGAAGCAGCCTGAAAGGCTCTGTTTCAACATTGTACAGTCACCAACCATAAATATAAATATTAGTGATGTCATTCTTACATTATTAGATATTGGTATTGTCGTCACGTCTTCCGAGTAATAGTTTTTATTCCAGCTCTTTGAAACTTAATGTTAACATTAAACTATCAAAGACACTATGCATCTTATATCTACCTATAGACTAAACCCAGATAATATATTAAACGTAAACATATACGTGAAATATAAAACGACATAATGCGACCATATAAAAATGTCGTCTTCCTGATTCCTTTCTATTTCAAGTGTCAAAATTTCGTCGTAAGAATGCAGTTATCAGATGGTCGGTTACCGACCGCGACGCGAGCGCAGAAAGTGTTTTTACTTTTGCCGGTTAGTTCGCGTTTTCACCCATTCCGTGTTATCTCGAAGCGGTCAGGGGAACGTCTTTATTATTCAAGACAGTGTATTACTACGTGTACTACACCATGTAGTTTGTAGACTCGACCGAATATTTATTTGGAAAGCTTTTTTATATTTGGAAAACCTTTGTATATAGGTACCGGAAAAAGGTCAGTCTGTATCTCATCGAAATATTTGTAAAAATCTTTATGAAAAGTTAAAACACTTATAATAAGTTGCATTGTAATTTCTTCTAACTTATAAGAAATTGTTTGTGTCATATGATTCTACAAATTGTAGGCGCTATGCAAAAGAGGACTATATCAAAGGCTCTATCTTAATCTGCTTCTCATATAATAGAATGTAAAATACTTAATTTCATTTCATTGAAATTTAAAAATACATGCTTAGTAATACTATGGTACTCTCTAAATTATTAGTAATAATAAATATTTCCTAATCAAATCGGAAATATTTAATAGATATCTCCACAGCCAGTCTTCTATTAGACCATTAACAACCTATTATACCCAAGATTCGCTCCAGGCAACATTTATGGTATTTAAAAATAATAATATAAAATTATCGTCTCGATAACAACCTACATCTGTCAATTTATAATGTGTAAAATTATATGTGTGTGATAAAAGACATGATTTTGTGGTTAACATGGGAAATTTTATAGTTATTACATTGACAAGCGATCATTCTTCTAATAGACACGCATTATATTTAATTCTAATCACATACTTAATAATATATATGCGAAGAAAATTGATATCCAACATTCCTCTTATAAGTACTGCTTATATATTTAATCATTAAATTATATGTTAGCTTTCCACCACCTGTAAGTCTATTAGATAAGGCATGTTACATTACCTATTAGGTACCTATGTCTAGCAATAAGGTTATAACAGTTATCTCAAAATTTATTAGAACCTTAGAGGGGTTAAAGTTGCACAAATCGTGAATTATTTTAATTGCTTTTACAAGTAACTACTCTACCAAGAGATCTCAATTATCGTGGCCATTTTTTAGATAAGTATAACACAAACATTTGTAGAGCCTTGTAGAGAATATATTATTCCGAAGTTACTTGTCGCAACTTCATACACTCTGCGAACAGAATCAGTTGCGAATCTAAATTAGTTTGTGCCGTAGGAATCACAATCGATGCGTTTTTGTGGCAAACCTATAGTAAACAGAGCACGTACAGTCTGCGCTTTCCTAGCATTCCTCTAACTACAAATTATACAAACACTGTGTTAGATTGTGTTTGCTTTTAGTTTTACTTCTGCCTTTGTAAAGTTTCACAAGAAATTGTATGCCGGTGTGATGATTAAAGTATGATTAGCTACACATTTGCCCTTCGAGCTTATAGTTTACAAAAAGCGTAGCTTTTTCGAAGATTATCACAAATTTTAATAAAAAAATGGCAGCGATGAAAGAAGTATTAAATGAAGATATGATAAGATGTTCGCCAATAAATATTTTATAGCCCATAAAATGTATCTCTCAACCGAATAATGAGAGCTTTTCCATTTCCTTTACATTGATTGACTATTTTCTAAAAAGAACTAGTTCCTTGAAAGATCTCCTATTGTGACCTCAAGAATTTTATTATAATGGTTGTCACCAGGGGTTTATGAAAATAAATTACTCAATTAAAAATCAATAATAATGAAGTTTCTGTTTAATAGGATAAGTATTTAATGAAAACTTTTTAAACATATTATAATCCATTCACTGTTCCAGCAAGCTGCATTCAATTACTTGATGATCCTGTTTATATCATGAATATAAATAAACTTAATTATTCAAATGACAGCAATTATATTATAATTAATTAATTACCTGAAAGAATTCATAATTTTGATAAAAATATGTTATTAGTATATATACTAATAACATATTTTATACACATTAAAATAAGTTATTTATTTATTCATCTAAGGAACAATATTTATGTTTAATAATATACCAATATTTAATGATAGTAATCAAATAAATAAGAAAATTAATACAAAACTAATCGTGAACGGAAATAACCTTGACTAAATAATTTAGACCTATTGATGTGTGTCAACGGGTTAAATGAGAGAAATTGTATTTAAATAAGCTTTGACACATACATTATGTATACCGTATAATGTAACTAACTACAAGTTTGGGTAAAAATAGAAGAACGAATTTAGCATTCTTACACGCAAACATTGAAATGTGTGAGAATCGGTAATTAGCTTAAAATTTAAATGCTTTAGACAAGCCTTAACTATTGAAAGCTCTTGAATAATTAAACAGATATTATTTAAAGAAATGTAAAATAACGTTTTTGTAATAATTGTACAAATACATGGCTATGCACTGATTGAAACGTTCATTGTTACAATATTTTACTTCGTTTTAAGTTCTATTAAAAAACATCTACATAGTTTTATTATGTATCTCTTACTAACGTTCGCAGTAATATTTTAGTGTGCTATAACTTTAGATGTTCCAGTTTTGTCACGTATGAAGTATTCACTTATATTTCATGTATTATACATAAAAGTATATATTAGAGTAATAAATACGTAGATTATATTTATTGCTTCCGCGGCCCTCACACAGGCTGATA
>CAJQZM010044236.1:0-11949 GCA_907164665.1 Colias nastes
TATTAGTATGTGGAAAATGCCTCAGTGATTCTGAATGTTAAAAAAAACTACACTCTTGACTTTATTGCTTTACGCCCACTCCATATTCAACTGATCAATATTTGATATTTTTGAATAAAGCCTTCTTATCTATTCATGTATTGACTTATCTAAAGTTCTTTAATACAAAATATACTCCTATGCTCTAACACGCCTTGCTAAGTAGGTAAATAAGTTAGACAAAAACGATTGTATTTACTTTATACAACGAATTATAAATAATATTCCGTGGCTATTCCAACATGATATTCAAACAATTTTTGTTACTCTTTTGTGACCAAAAATATTTTAAAATTTAACGACATTAACTACGATGTTTATGTAGTGTGCCATTTATATGATTCACTTATTATATAATGAGTTTTAACATTACTTACGTATCTTTATATTGATTTGTTGGTCAGGTGCTATTGAAGTAGAGGTAGTTTTTGTCTGTTTGTTTGAGTCTTCGGAAGAGCTGCACCCATCACAGAAGTCGTAGTCTGAGTCATCGTCACACAGAAAGTCGCAGAACAGGGACTCGAATATAGGCTAAAATATTATTATATTGATTAATTTATTAATTGAAAAAAAAAATACTCAAAATATTATGTGGCACGATGTGTGGTTTGCTATGTTCTGATGTAAAAGATATTGCATATTTTTGTAAATCTGAAAAATGTCATTAATTTGTACTTATTTAATTTTGTGCTATAAACACATTGTAAACTTTTTGAAAAAAAAAATGAGAAAGGCGTCTTTCTTTTCAGGTTAAGCTACGCGTGTTTTAATAAATAATTAACAGAAAGTCAAATGAGTAAGTATACCGATAAGGTACAAAAATAAACAAAGAGCCTTTGGCCGTTATCAATTTAATCTCATTTTAATTAGGTACCAAGGCTTTTTAAAGGAAAATATAGCCGCCTTTTTCTTTTGCACCAACTGGTCAGCGATCTACACAACAAGGAAGATAATTATAATTTTTATAACTTAATATTTTACGTAGGTACAATGCGTTTTGTTTGTTCTTTTTATTATTTAATTAGAACCTCACTCATATTTTCCTACTTATATGCACATCAATCGTAATTCCTTTAGTTTCAATTTATATTCAAAAGGAGTTTAGTCTTGTCCCGGTCAAGTCAGCGCACTTTATTGTTGAAGTCTTCGCAAATACATTTATTATACACATCGCCGTAATCTAGGCCAGTACTAGGAAGAAATATTAATAATGTAAATTATGATTGAAAGAAATATTTTCTTGAAAATATATAAATCGGTTAAACGCTTTCAAACTTTTTATAATTTAACACTCTTGCAAAAACAAAAATAAATAAAATAAAGAACATTCAGTAAATATAACAGTAAAGATATCTGAAATTGTATTGTAATTTCATTAAATATGTTAAAGTTAACGTTTTCACCGTTCATGAAAAAATTGAATACTTTACAGTTAGTAGGTACTTACTTGCGCAACAATATGTTGTAATTCCACTAAAATGATAAAGGTGAACACGCACGACTTCACCACACCCATGTTTCTGGAAGTTTTCACAAAAAATTCTCAAGCAGTTTCCTTACATACTACTTAATGAGACTTTGCGCAATCTGCCTGAAACGATTTAACCTAGAGGTGCTCTGTCAAAGATTATGCTGTACTTAGAAATAAACATTTTAATTTACAGATCTTTACGCAGTTGTTTCACTAATTTTACCAGTGAAGTAGCACCGTGATTTATATTTTCTGGAACTCTTCTTGTTTATAATGTCATTACAATACATATGGATTAAAATATTGTCAGAAAACAATGTTTTTTGTTTGGATGGATGAAAATATGTAAGTATTAAATAGATCTTGTTGTATGTTTTAAACATAAATTGAAACGATTTGAACATACAGTTTTAATTTATCTAACTTACGCTGGTATAGGTTCCATTAGATGCGTAATTATTTTGTGGAAAATCGAATAAATGTAAATATAAAAAATGAAATACAATTAAATATTTTTATTGATTGTACGACTTTATTTAGCTTTTCATGATTTCTTATATGTATAATGAACGTATGTGTGATATTCAATTACAGATTATTAAACAGTTACTAACTAAACTCCCGAAACTACAGTGCCGTGTCTGTCGACTACTCTTTGCCACAACAAAATCGTTAAAATAATAAGTGTAACAATTACCTCTGTTATACGCTAACGATATTTTCAAAGCATAAAGAACTATTTAGACACGGTCAAGTCCTGAATGTCATAGCGAACGTGTTTATACAGAGGTGCGTGCCTACATATTGTCTGCAGAATAGAAATACATCTGCGGCATACTAATTACAAGTTATATTGTTCAAGCGCTATCAGTACTTGGTTTTCCACTTGTTTAATATAGTCGTAACTCAACCGACAATAGCGATAACTAAGGTTATAGCGGGATATTCCTAGATTTTCGTGAGATTAATTTGAGGCGGTTAATCTTAAAGAGAATTTGGTCCTCTCTACATATTTTATAACAGCCGCTTCGCCAGTATTCTCCATATTAAGTATATAAAAAATGCCAATATTTCTCGGTAAAGACGTAGCTTTCTCATGTTAATCTTTGAAGTAGTTTTTGGTGTAAACCGCTACAAATAAACAAAAAAATATTAATTTAGTTTATGACTTTTGTTTATAAATATATTTATGATTAAGCGACATTACTTCACCAACGTCAACATATATTATAAATAAAATAAAATAAAAATAAAAATTACACGCGCCTGTGATTTCAGAATACACGTGGAAAATAAAAACATCGATTCAATTGTAGAGTTTATTAACAAAACATACCTACTCATATAAATATGTAATCACATGGTTTATAAAAAAAACTTTATTACATTTTAAAATAGGCTCAGACAGATAGATACATATTATTATATTAGACACTGATATTTATAAATAAAAATAACATGGAAAAGAGGCTGCATACAATTAGATACCGTGAAATTTTTTGAATGCAATATACTTCTGAAAATATATAATTATTTATACATAAATTAGTTTCCAAAGGCGAGTTTGTAGCTGACATCGGTTGGTCGTTTCGGAATCTTGCTGTCCACCTCCACCAGGATTGGAGAATCATCAGGTCGGGCTGGTTTTGAGGAGCAGCTCTTGTGTGAGATTGGGAACACGTAATTAATGTCCACCTCGTATCTATAAAAATGTTTTTTAGTTTACTGTAATTGTTCATTTTAAAGAGATATGAAAAAACAATTCAAAAAAATAAAATTTGGAAGTAAATAATTTACAATGATAAAATTAATTTAAATAATTATAGTAGGGAGTTTGTGTACGAAACAACTGTTTCTATACGTATGCTCTATCTCCACCATTCGATTTTTTTTAATTATTGCCTAGTAGGCTTATCAAAAAAATTATATCGGCTTGGAAGAAAATTCGAAAATTATTGACATTACCTATTCGATGCGACATACAATTCGTTATAAGATCTACCTTGGCAGTTTATCCCGTAAGTACGCCATCACGTTTTTCGGCAGTCCCGTGGTCCTGGACAGTACGAACGCAGTCAGATACCTGGCGCCCTCTCTCTGTTCAGCACAATGCAAGAGAAGTGCCCACGTTTTGTACTCTGTGTCCAACACGTATGTGTTGTAAATGCCGTCATCTGGAACAATAATAATTGCAAAAATTGTTAATTAGCTAGGACCTCTTTAAATGGAAAAGTTATGGAATAGCGATATGAAATGAGTACCTAGTGATATAAAACAAAAGATACTACTTATTACATGTAAGAAAGCCTTTGAACAAACTCAGGTTTTTGTTGGTGATAAATTTTCACATAATTGTAGCCTTGGTAATATATGGCCTCTTTATTATTTACATAATATTAGTTTCATTTTATCTAATAACTTTTATTTATTAACATTCCAAACCTTCCTATCCCTTGAACCAAAACATAGCCTTTCAAACAGAATACCCAATGAATAGAGCCTGAGTGACAGCATATAAAGGCTTACACGTCAGTTCGGAGTGTGTCCAGTGTGCGGGCTCATTGAGATCGATCCTCCACGTGATGTTCCCATACAGGTTCTCGCCTATGGGGTCGTCTGCAAAGCGGTAGGTGAAGTTCATTGTGACGCCCGGAGTCCATTCTATTGTCCCGTCTGAAAGAGGTATTGTGTGAATTGCGTTGCGTATCAAATGGTCGTAATATTTCGTAATAATATGTTAAACATTTCAAGATATTTTACAAAATAGAAGGTGGTTTCATAGCATAAGGGTGGATATTTATTACAGTAGGTACAGTAGACTGTAGAGCCGAGCATTTACTTGTTTTTGACAGAACATCAAGCCAACGAGTATATTGATGTAACATTCTACGACGAGCTACGTTCCTGCTAATAAAGATAACTTCAATAAGCATTGTACTCCAGTACTCATCTTTGTTCAATATAGAAATGTAAAAAAAATATTTTATGAGATGAATTTGATTTAAAAAAATACACATTTGTTTTATAATCGAATAAAACTCCTTAAAAGTAACAGAAGAATCGATCAGTAGAAATCAATACTCTAATTACCTTCAGCTTGAACATGGTCTTCCGCGTTAAAAACAGCGCGCATGCAACTGTACGACAACGCTTCCTCAGCACTCGCGTAATATTCCACCACGAACCAATCGCCTAACATCTGTAAAAAACAATGATTTTTATGCAAGAGCTTATAATATGTAATATACCAAGATATTTTTTACTCATCATGAAGATTGCAGATTGCAGCTTTATTTTATTGTTTAGAGTTCACTGTTCAATAAAGAACTAGTGTTAAAATTGTTAAAAATATGCTAAGCTAAATCAACTCCTTCATAAAAACTAATGGACAAAAGATTGGGCAGACCTATAATATGGTTGTAGTAAAAAAAATATTTTTAATATATTTAAAATTATATTGCTATTGCCTGGATGTTTGAAAATTTAAGAAACGAAAACTGATCAAATGAATAGCAGGTTTGTCTTAAGAAAAAATTGCTATTAGTTTCTGTTCAGGCGTATTAAATTTACTTTGTTGGCTCAACAATAATTTATTAAGAATAAATAACAAGATTTGAAACTAAAAATCCGATATACATTAATTACAGTTTCCATTGATAAAAGTTAATTCATTATTTCTATTCGTAGTTATAATAATAATTATAACAACTACGAATTTTTCTTTAATTTTATGCGGAAGTCGATCTCCGAATTGTTCCAAATAAATAATTCATCAAAATGAATAAAATAACATCCCATAAAATACTGCTGCACAATGACAAATAGATATCATTATTCTCATGCAAATAAAGTGAACATTTAATGCAAGTAGTGATCTCTCTTTTGGCTGATCCTTTTAAACAATAACGGAGGCTTATTCATAATAATATTTAGCATAACAATAGTTGTATGTTTAGCCGGTTGACATCTCAATGTAGCTATTAGCATAGATTATACAACGATATACTTATTACAGTCGTTAAAAAAGCTTACGTTAATCCTTAAAGTGGAGCTGTAAGCCGTTTCACTTTCTATTTTATGGATGATTACATTAGATGTTATCAATAGATTATTCGTTCGGATACACGTGGGTTAGCAGCTATTTATTTAAACGTGATCATTTATTATTATACTTTCAGTTTTATTATACACTTAGTTATTATAAAAATGTTAACTTTCGAGTTTATGATGGCGAAGTTTATAAGCTTTCGATATTTACGGAGTTTTGCATAGGTATGACATGTTTTTTCAATCTTCTTTAATTATTTATTTTCAGAAACAAGAATCAAGTTATCGGCACTTTTAGAAACATTGTAAACAACTGTAAGAGCACGGAAGTATCTTCGAATGTTTATTATTATTTGGCGAAGTACAATGTTGCTACATAGAACTTCGGTTATAAATCACTGTAGCTTTTATACAATATATCTGCCTGCATTCTTCATAGCTTCAGACCTAATTTTCACACGGATATAAATAAGAACTTCGAGAAACAAATGCATATCAAACACAAATTAGTGAAACAAGTTCGTGAGCTATGCAAATGCTAACCGTTAGATTGCTTATTATTCCATCTAAACGTCGAAACATCAGCAACAGTGTCAATCTGTCCTTTACTATTGACCTACATAAGCTGTTATTCCTGTCCTGGCAACCCAATTTTACCCCTCAATGAGATTATAATATGCGGTCAGCTAGATAAGGCACACTTTGAGCTGTGGGCAGAAATGACAGCGGGGTAAACAAGATTGGAGCGAAGCTATTCTTTTAGTACAATCATAGTTGATATGAGGCTTAATGTTCAGTAAACAAGTGGATGTGGATCCTGATACAAATTGAATCACAATAAAACAATGCATTTGCTATTTTCTTTAATAAAAGTATGTAATAAATATAAAATGACTATCATGAGCTTTTAAGTAGGCAATGTGAAAACATTACATTTTGCAGCAGATGCCTACCCCGTGATGATGACATGCTAGGATATCAAAAATTTAAATTTCCTAGCAGATGTCTAGCTCTACCTGTTTCAATTTAAAACAATAGCGACTATCCGAGAGATATTTACCCATTGTCACGTACAATGTACATGCATCTCATTTAAAATTTGATTAAGCTATAAATATAGTCAGTTATATTTTTATTAGGTAGGTATGTGAATATTTTCAAGTTTTAAATTATAACTGTCAAGTATATAAACTATGCGAATATGGGACTGAAATAAATTAAAATTCATGAAAATGCATATTAATTCAATTTACAATCTTGATAATAATTAACTACATTAATATGTATCTGAGTCATGGACCAATATATATTGGTTCATGATCTGAGTTCACATTTCGATAATAAAACCAATTAGTCAAATTTAGGCTTTATAAAATCTAGTCTCCAACTTTTATAAAATTCATCACGAAATAAAGTTGAAAATTAGATTAATAAAACCCGGCCTAAACGTAAACATGTTTCAAGTATGTAATTAATTAACTTTCTCGATCTAAATAAATAAGATTTTAGGCTTCTTAGTTCTTTGTAATAATTATAAATTTAAGTCTAACCATCGTAGATTTGAGGAAAGTAGGAATGTTTTTTTTTTTATTTATTTCTCTTTATGAAATTTGAAAGAGCGTTAAACTAAACTACCTATATCTATAGAAAACCTAATATTAGATTATTACCTTTCAAAATTTGTTCCCATCACATAACAAAAAATTTATAAGAAACTGTTAAACCAATTCTTTCAATTTATGCAAAAAGGTAAAAAGGCACTTAGGGCTATTAAAAGCTAATGAATACCAAATAATATTAACATAATATAAGTTCAAACTCGTTGTATTATGCTTTCACGATAGTAAAGAATACATATATTACACACATAAAAGTACTTATTGATAAATGGCAAAAGATAGACCTTAATAATACTTATAATATTTTTGTATTAGTAACAATTGAAATGAATATTATGACGTTTGCGTGAACTGTTATCAAACATGCGTCCGGCGCCCACGCAGCACAATGCTTCCACACGCTAACACTTGTATTGTAGTAAAAGACATTTTGTAATGTTTAATTTAAGTAGTAGTGTAGTTTAAACACAAAAGAAGTTAAGTTAAAGAAAATAAATTGGAGTTTGAGATTGATCAAAGACATTCTTTTCACCATTTTGTTGTAAGCCACCTGACCGATCCAAGTTTAGCGGATTTATCCGGTTAGTTCAATAATTTATGTTTTGATAGTTCTTAAAACAGAGATGTTACAGATATAAAATAGTGGAAAGATAAACTTAGATAAACGGTAACAATTTAAGTTAAGCATGCGCAATCAGCTTTAAAGCTTTGTAAGTTTTTGAATTAAGCTACACTTACTTGAGATAAATCAAAATGTGGTACAGCGCGGACTTCAGGGCATTTCCTTTTATCCACAATCCTAGCAAAGGCCACACTAACAAAACCTAGCATAAAACAGAAAATTAAATATTTCACCATCTTGCTCAGTTTTGTATCACTTGAAAAACTTTTAGTATTTTATGAATTAAGTTTTAAAACGTATTATTCATTCGGTAGACAGTGTTGAACTAACAAAAGGGAATTCTTATCATATTGTATGGAACATTAGTTAATGTTGCCTGGACGCGCTCGGAATCCCATTATCAGGTGCTGTGACTCATATTTTATTTGTATGGATTTTTGTGACTTGTTTTAAATGTCGTTAATCATAGTAAACAATTTCTAATACATATTTTCCATTATACAGTTAATTTTGTTTGGAATTTTATCTGCCTATCATCTAGGTACCTAAATCAATTAAAAATTTGTTAAACTTTGAAGTCGGTTCAATATATTTGCCATCTATTCACATTTTAAAGAAGCATTCGCTTTGAGCTACTCAAATATTTTGTATATAGAAGAAAAAGGGATTTTTCATAGTTTGTGGAAAATATGAACTTATTACAAAATAAATTACGTTTTACGAGGACAAACAAATATTTTGTACGCACCGTAAAAGCAAATGTAGCTACATCACAATTCCAATAAAATCAATACCGACGAAAATAAACAAAAATGTATCTGATGTTAAAGGCGAGTTTCTTGTTTCTGTTATTGTTTACATAATATTTCAATAATTACAAATCGTTATCAATTTAAGCCCAAAAATGTTCAAACTTCGTATTATTCACAGCTTTTTCTGATAAACTTCAGTTATCAGTTAGTGTAAACTCATTAACTATGGTATAACCCGTTATCATTAAGTTTTATGGGCTTCATGTGTGATTACTGTGTTAACGCTTTAAAATAATTTTGTAATTAAAATTAAGAATGTTACTGATACAGTTTTATGGGGAGAAAGTTTATTTTTTGACATAATTGATGGCAGGAATGACACACTAAAGTAATAACGCTATAAAGTTATATGTTATTTTTCTGTTCATAGGAAAACAAAGACATATTATAGGTTGTATTCTTTATAAAATGCAAATAGCTAATGCCGCTCTACCTTCATGTTAACGATTATTTAAACGAATACGAGAGCGTATTCGTTTGCACCGTTCGCGTTGTAGTAACTTGATAACCATGTCTCTATGTCGCAGTTTTAATATTGGTCTAGAACGAATTTTGTCTTTAAATCTTACTTAGGTGCTTTCAATACACCTTGCAGTTCGAATTTTTAAACCAAATATTTTACATTAATGATTGCAATGTAATTATGATTAAGTTCGATAACAACATGATAACAACCGACTACATTAAAACAACGCAGATGATGACTGATAAATTTACAGAATTAAAAGGAATTGAAGACGTCTCGTATTACTTAATTATATTTTGTTAGAAATGGCAAACATAAAATCAGTGATTGCGGCAAACACTGCAAATTAGCAAATAGCACTTAATTTCACGTATAGAAAACGTTGGTGGCGATGCTTCAAGTCCATATTTATTTGAGCTACATAAGCACAGGTGTGATCGTAGACTGGTTTGTAAGTATTAGCAAAATTTGTGTCATTACAACTAGTTTTATATAACCTACTTTTATATAAAACATATTTTTTGTGAGCGGCCGACGAGCAAAGTTCACGAGTACAAACTTCTTTATATTGTGTTTTCCTGTATATCATTCAGGATGAAAATCAATCATCAAACGATTAGAAATAGGTACCAAAAAAGTAATTAAAGATTTAATGTGTAGGTTATAGCAACTTCTTCAAGATAAATGGACTTATGTGAACTGAGATACCATGGATGGCCAAGAATCTATGTCAGTAGATTAACGTAAAATACCCTTTACCCCAGCTGTTTTGTTATCTCTTCACGGACGAAGCCGTCTGAAAGGCTCTGTTTCAACATAGTACAGTCACCAACCATAAATATAAATATTAGTGATGTCATTCTTACATTGTTAGATATTGGTATTGCCGTCACGTCTTCCGAGTAATAGTTTTTATTCCAGCTCTTTGAAACTTAATGTTAACATTAAACTAAACCCAGATAATATGTTAAAACGTAAACATATACGTGAAATATAAAAGACATAATGCGACCATATAAAAATGTCGTCTTCCCGATTCCTTTCTATTTCAAGTGTCAAAATTTCGTCGTAAGAATGCAGTTATCAGATGGTCGGTGAGCGACGCGAGCGCAGAAAGTGTTTTTACTTTTGCCGGTTAGTTCGCGTTTTCACCCATTCCGTGTTATCTCGAAGCGGTCAGGGAAACGTCTTTATTATTCAAGACAGTGCGTTACTGCGTGTACCACCATGTAGTTTGTAGACTCGACCGAATATATTTATTTGGAAAGCTTTTTTATATTTGGAAAACCTTTTTATATAGGTACAGGAAAAGGTCAGTCTATATCTCATCGAAATATTTGAAGCACATTAAAAACTTTTATATGAATGTTTAAAAAAAATACATTTCTTCAAATTTTTAGGGGTGTCGTTTGATTCTACAAATTGCAGGCGCTATGGAAAAGACGGCTCTATCGAAGGCTCTATCTTAATCTGCTTCTCATATTATAGATATAGAATTTAAAATACTTAATTTCATTGCATTGAAATTTAAAAATACATGCTTAGTTATTATTTATTTCTAAGTATATAGTAAGTACTCTCTAAATTATTAGTAATAATAAATATTTCCTAATAAAATCGGAAATATTAAATAGATATCTCCACAGCCAGTCTTCTATTAGACCATTAACAACCTATTATACCCAAGATTCGCTCCAGGCAACATTTATGGTATTTAAAAATAATGATATAAAATTATCGTCTCGATAACAACTTACATCTGTCAATTTATAATGTGTAAAATTATATGTGTGTGATAAAAGACATGATTTTGTGGTTAACATGGGAAATTTTATAGTTATTACATTGACAAGCGTTCATTCTTCTAATAGACACGCATTATATTTAATTCTAATCACATACTTAATAATACATATGCGAAGAAAATTGATATCCAACATTCCTCTTACAAGGAGTGCTTATATATTTAATCATTAAATTACATGTCAGCTTTCCACCACAGTCTATTAGATAAGGCATGTTACATTATTAGGTACCTATGTCTAGCAATAAGGTTATAACAGTTATCTCAAAATTTATCGGAACCTTAGAGGGGTTAAAGTTGCACAAATCGTGAATTATTTTAATTGCTTTTACAAGTAACTACTCTACCAAGAGATCTCAATTATCGTGGCCATTTTTTTAGATAAGTATAACACAAACATTTTTAGAGCCTTGTAGAGAATATATTATTCCGAAGTTACTTGTCTACAACTTCATACACTCTGCGAACAGAATCAGTTGCGAATCTAAATTAGTTTGTGCCGTAGGAATCACAATCGATGCGTTTTTGTGGCAAACCTATAGTAAACAGAGCACGTACAGTCTGCGCTTTCCTAGCATTCCTCTAACTACAAATTATACAAACGGTTACCTATCTTAATCTCGAATTTTAATATTCCGAATATCATAATCCAGAAAACGTTTGGAATTTTTTTCATAACCCCGAATTTTAAAATTTCGAAGTTTTGTTTGCCATATAATCGCAACTCCAAATTTCATTTGCCCATTTCTTCATTTGTACGACGTTTTACAATCCAGACGAATGAGTTCCAGACATACGAAATCTAAATGCACAAAATCCAGATGACCGTAATCAATATGCACGAAAGACAGATTTTTAAAACACAAATTTTTGAAATACAGTTGATTGATATCCAGACAAACAATGTCCAGATTTTTGAAATTCAAATAAACGATATCCGGAAAAACGAAATCCTTCCAGGGGGTCGCAGCACGAACCTAACCTATCCTACTGAATAGATTTTAACACTTAATCCTTTCTGTTGGGCAAGTAAAACAATAGCGAGTCGGTTCTGGCACTCGCCGGCCGC
>CAJQZM010044238.1:0-17539 GCA_907164665.1 Colias nastes
GTACCCAAAAGTACCTATATATTGTCTATTATTATTGCTTTATGGAATCTAATCGTATACTTAAAATGTGATATTTAAGTCATTATACTACGAGAGATATAATTAATATATGTATATAGACTTTTTTTGTTTACGTTAAAATGTATTTTTAATATTTTCCTTAAAATATCCTTGATGTCTCATAATCAAAACGTAAAATACGCGCAAAAATAGCAAATGCGAAAAATGTGTTGCGAATTCTTTATTTTATTATAATTCAAGAAAATATTTTACACACCTGTTACGCGCTCATTCGTAAAGATTGATGTCCCATACACGTCATTAGCCACGGTGCCGGAATAACAGCCTACATACGCGAATAGAATTATAAAAGTCACTTTTATTATAAAAGGTTTCTGTAAATAATATATCATTCTTTCTGAGAAAAGAAACGTACAACCGGGCAAAATATTCAGCATCGTAATAATATTAAAGTGTCCTTTTTAATTTACTCTCTGTTATTAAACTTTTCTATAGCTTTCTATTGTGTAAATACCTACCTATATACAATACGTTTTTTACTAACATAAAATACCGTTGATCTAAAGATCTTTTCACCCTTTCGTAAAATGAGTATTCTTTGTAGGTATGTTACGTAAAATGTGTGTTCTCAGTTCTCACTTGAGCCGGATATTCGTCCCTTTCCGACCCACCCTGCAATCCCTTTTCAGTTTTGGTCAGTAATATCCGTTGTTGTCTATTGAAGGAGATATTTAATAACACTTGACGAATAAACTGTCTTTGATACAGAGCATTTATAGCGTCACCTCCTTGAGAGAACTTCAGCGACTGTGATCTAATATTACCACTAACCATTCTATGATATCATTGTATGAATTGAATAAAATATATAACATTTAGTTTTTAAAATGTGCGCTCATTGTTGTAGTACAAAAAAAATTAACAACCTATTCGTTTAACAAAATTAATTAATTAAAATGCATGCACATGTCGCGGTGTCGTTCGAACGTTTTTCAGAGCCGCGGCTGGGTGTGATGTAGAGAAATAATATTATGGTGTCACATGCCTCGCTCCTGGGACCTGTCGGGACTCGGGATGTGTCAGCGTGTGTTTCATTCTACGTGGAAAATATTTTAAAATTATACGTGAAAAAATTAAATAAAATTTACTAGTAAATAACATTTCTGCTCAACAATTAAGATAAGGTTTAATTATATCAAAAAGAAAAATGTTAAACTGCCTGAAGGCGCTTCAGTGAGAAGGGTTCATAAGAATGATTACAACAAAATTTACAGTATCACGCAAAGCTTTACAGGGTGAAACCAACGTTTCCCTTTTATCAACTCCTGACGTTTAAATAAACTAAAAGCAGTGTAGGAGGTGGTTAATTAAAATTAATATCCGTGGGGTTATTTTATTGGACGACGGATAAATTAAATTACGCAACGTACTCGTGAAGGCTTTTCAGCAACTAAATGATCGGAATTTTTTAAATATATTATGAAAAAATTTTCTCAAGCGGTAAAAATATACCTAGTTGGCTGGATCTACCTAGTAATTAATTTAAACTTTGATATAATATAAAAAATAAGTAAATGTGCCTATAATTTATACTCTATGGTCTCTACTCTCTGCCCCCAAAATACAAAAAAAAAATAATAATATATAACAGGTATAATGTGCATGTTACGGTTAAATACCCTTTTTCTGGTAGAAAGCTTCGCCCCGCTCGGTGCTCCCATCCTCACTAACCTATTGTATGTATGTATTTACTATTTATGTAGACTTAATACTTTATTATGACTAAAACTAATTGGAATATACAATTATATGGCAAAATAATAGTGTAAAAAACGGTTTTGGCGAGAAAATATACTTTGTAGATATATTCAGATTTTTAACGCGTTTTCCTTAGTAAGAATTATTAAGTTGACGAAGAACGGGTTTTTGTATAAAAAAATGTATAAAAACAAACGAGATGACATCACAAGTAACAGCTATAATTTAAAAAAAAAACTCATATTTTTTATATTAGGGAGGCCGAGGTGAGTTGAAACAGTCCCGATTTCTCAGAACTTAAAACTGTTAGCGATCTGGCAACGTCTTTTTTAACCAACTCCCGCCACCAGCTATCGCGTCAGTTCACGCCGGTGGCGTCATTTGTGCAGTTGTGTAGTTCTGAATGACATGTGCCGAAAATCGCAAAAAGTAAGTATTTCATGATTTTTTACGATGCTCGTACTTTAATATTGGTTTTGTTTTTTGGGTTGAGTTATATACGTTTTAAAAACTTATTATCTATAGATTCTTGAAATATACTTGGTAAATTTGATTTCTGTGTATTTACTGCTTGATCGTGATTTGAATAAAAATTGGGAGGTTTTTTCTCACCGAGGTGATTTGAAACAGACTGTTTCAACTCTCCTTGTTTTCAATTTAATATCTGATTATAGCAAAAAAGTACGAAGATTATAGGATTTTATTGTTGATTTAATGTGTTTATTTGTTTAAGCATGCCTACTGGAGGAACTAAAGCAAGAAAAAGATCAAAACCAGGCTGTAAAACTAAAAAGGTTAAGGTTGTCAAGAAACGAAGATAGTGATGAAGAAGAAGAGGAATCCTGCTGCATTTGCTGTATGGAATCATATTCAAATAACAGATCCAAAGAAAAGTGGGCTCAATGTCTGAAATGCCAATTGTGGGTTCATGAACCTTTCGTGTGTGGCGGCCATTTTGCACGGTTTCGCGAATCTGTGTAGGCAATTCTGGGTGGTCGCGCGAGAACGGAGCGAGTTATTAAAATGACGATATCTCTAAAATTTTGTAGGGAGCTACTTTGTATAACTAATATCGTTCGAATCGTTATGAAACAAGCTAATATATAAAAAATATCTTAGTCATAAATTACTTTGCAATAAATAAGTAATTCTAGCTTGAAATCAGGGTGAGCAATTTTTTTTAGTTCATTGTACAAAACTCGTTAAAAATAAATAAATAAACAATTATTCATACAAAAAGGTTTTATTGTATTTACAATAATACAGATACAAACTCATTAAATAATAAAAACCATTCATTCCTATACATTTTTTTTTAAATACAAGGCTTACAAAAACATTAGCCATTCCGAGCGGCCGAGCGCCGGGCAAACAATAGGGACCGTTAATTATTCTTCAATTCAAGTGGCTTAGGTTATTAACTTATATTAAAGTTCGGTTCTTATACTTGACTACAAAAGAGTTTTGGCTGTAAGAAGTGTTTATTTTACGAGAAATGAAACAACAAAAAAAGCACTTGAAAAAAGTACCTCTTGAACTTTGGATACCTGACAGGATGAATTCTGTTACATTTATTTGATGACAGATGTCATGATAAAGCATAGTGTTCATTTACAAATCGTTCAAAACATTAAAAGACATATGATGCCTTTGTAAAACATTCCTAAAATCGATGACTAAACCCAATGACGCTGTCGTCGATGCGCGCGAATTCGAGACTGTGGACGGTAACTTTTTAAAGCGCTAGAGCCGCTCGTAGCTACGTTTTTGTTATTTAAACATGTGGATGTATGCCATCCTTGTTCTTCTCTTGATATTTTGTGTTAGTTTGAGTAGGAAAGATATAGTTTACGATATACAATTGTAAAAAATACGACAGAAGGTACGTCACGGTATAATCAAGCTCCAGGAGCGGGGTACACAGATGCGATACTTTTGACATCGTTCTTCTGGAGATTAGTCAACAGACGAGAGGTGAAGCTTGTGCTGGTGGAGAACTTTGTCTTTGACATTTTTTAGATTATTGTTCCTTAAATAGTTTATAGTAGGTACTGATTGTAATACTTTAAAAACGACTGATTATTAACAATTTTATGTCAAAGATTTAGTTTTATAAAAATGTAAAACATTTTGTTGATTCGACTGATTATATTTGATGTTACGCATGTTAATTTTTTGTAATTTAGGTGTTTATTATTTGTATTAGACCTACTTGACTGATATGTCATTAAAATATTACTTATAAAGGTCGTTGATTACTTGAAAATATAAGTTTTAATTAAAACCTTTGAATTAAATCATCATTTTTATTTTGCAGCTCCTATTACTCCCCAGAATCATAATGTTTCAACTCTCCTCGACCTCTGTTTCATCTTACCTCGGTATGAGGGGAATTGAAACAAGTTGACTTGTTACGATTAAGTCAATTTTTCACCACCATTTATAACGCTAACCGTTTATTTATACTAACCCTTCGCAAGTGTATAGAATAACCTATCGATTGATACCAGTACCATAAGATTTCTGATAATAGCATGAGTTATATCAAACAAAACGTGAAAATTGTTTCAACTCCCCTCGGTCTCCCCTACCTACACGTCACATTGATACTTCTTCTGTCTTCACCTTCAAATTGGAAAAAAATATTTTGTTTGCATATAAAACCCGTTAGTTGTAGTTATTAGTAAAGATGATTAATGATTACTGAACCCACCAGTAGAGGCCCGATATGCATAACTTTTTTAAACAAGTGTAATTGTACCGAACCGAATGACTATCAATACAATTAACGATTATTTTCAAAATCTTTATATTCTTAGAGAATGTAAACCACCACAAAATACAAGTTTTGAAATAATAAAACATTTTATTAATATTATTTCAAAGTAAAATATATTTAATGATCGTCTAGTTTAGATTTAAGGTGAAAAGAATCAAACTTCCATCCATGCCTTCTCTGATTATGACGCTGACAGACAGCATATTATGCATTATGATTTTAACCCTTTTTTCTACGTAACCCTAAAACGTAGCATGGTAAAATATATTTCCAGTGAGAGTATTCTTAGAGAAGAAGGAGTATATAAATATCTCATACAAAAATATGAATAACAATTTTCATGAAATATAAAGTATCTACTTAATAATATTACCCACTGTGAAACAAAGCACTGAAGTAGCAGGACTTTATGAGAATCTCAGCTCACCCGGGGTTTCTTAATGCTTTTAACACGAAGTGGGAACGCGTTCACGGCGTTTATGAGGGGGTGAGGTATGAAGTACGGCGGGAGCATGCGCGGGGCAACCGTCTTCCCCCCGCGCTTGTTGTTCGCGGACCTGATAGTACTTTTACACTTTTGCTACCAGAAATCTAATAGGCACGTCCGCACACTTGACCGGGTACTAGTAGGCATCGGTAATTATCTTGTATCGTTACCATTTATTGTTTTCTTAGTATGAATAGAAATACTGATAAGGATCACTGTACACTTGAACGGCTATCGGTATTGTCTTTATGGATACCACTTTATTTTTCAACAGTATAAGTTGACTAAAAATATGTCAACGTGCATTTGACTCGGTATGGGTAATACTATGCTATGCATCGATAACAATTTAGGGTCAACGTTCACTTGACTGGATATCGGTGATATCGGTATTGTTGTGTATCGATACTCATTTACGGGTAATGTACATTTGACCGGGTATCAAGTACCAGGAAAACATTTAAAAACGGTATAATATTTTGAATTAATTTTAAAATCTGTTTATTTATTGACTATTACGCGAAACAAAGTTATTCGGGTCAGCTAGATTATTATATTTTTTATATTTTATAAGTATTGATATCGGTATTTTCCTGTATTGATGCCAATACTGAAACAGTAACTTACTTACTAGTAACACAGTAAAGTTCGTACCATCCTAAAATAATAGTATGTATTAATTAGACAGATTTCCCAACCACTTTTTTTTTCTGTAAATGAAAAAGGTTGAATAAAGGGATAAGAATGGAATGAAATCAATAAATCTTTCTCAACTGCAGAAGGAATTGTATTTGTTGAGAATCTCCAAACACTCCATTGATGTACATTGGTCAAGTGAAAATTGAGTTCTGCAATATAAGTATATACTATTATATCTTTAAAAAGCACGTTGGTCATAATTAGTTACTCCCTTATGATTTGATAAATGAATTCCTTACGCTGATAAATTTACACTAGACGTAGATGGCACTTGAACAGGACTCACTGAACGCAATTCTGTTATATTTGTTTGTCCAACCAATGCTCGTAATCTGTAAAATAGTAAGTCTTCTATATTATTTTAATCTATCAAATGTAAGTAACCTCCAAATATGTATTCAAATCACACTAAAAAAATAGGTTAGGTACCCTTATTATCGTTCCCAATAATAATTATACCGATAGAAGTCAATGCCGACACCCGGTGTACGGTGACCCTTATTAGCATTCATATTCATAGGTACTAAGAAAACAATAAATTGTATCGATAGTAATCGATACGAGGTGATACCGATACTTGGTCAAGTGTACAGTGACCCTTATTAGCAATCCTCTTCGGGAAGCGTCTTTGTTGTAAAACTCTGTTATGATATTGCGATGTCAGACATCCACGCGGGGGAAGCCGCGAGCTGCAGCTAGCAAAGTATATGAAAAACTTCAGGCGCATTTTGTCTATGAATATCTCAAAAAGTAAAAAACTAAAAAGACGAAATTTATTTTTCAGATATTTTTACTTTCTACCAAGATTATGAAAAGATAATAAAAAACCGGCCAAGAGCGTGTCGGGCCACGCTCAGTGTAGGGTTCCGTAGTTTCTAGCCTGTAACAATAAGTGTCCCTACCACAGAGATGACCGACAGATCGTATTTGTGGAAAAAAACTAACCTTCGAGAAAAAACCTAAGACCTGAAATTTTTCAAAAACTGTTCAACCAATCTAGTTCAAAATAATTTTCCTAGAAAGTTTACATAAAGTCCTACTTATGAGATTTTTTTCAGATTTTTTAAATCATTGGTTCAAAAGTTAGAGGGGGGGGGGGACGCTTTGTTTTTTCCTTTCGGCGCGATTATTTCCGAAAATATTGATATTATCAAAAAATGATCTTAGCAAACCCCTATTAATTTTTTGATACCTATCCAACAATACATCACACGTTAGGGTAAAAATTAAAAAAAAAATCACTCCCCTCTTTACGTGTAGGGGAGGTACCCTAATAAAAATGTTTTCTCCTATTTTTATTTTTGCACTTTGTCGGCGTGATTGATATACATATACACGCACAGAGTGGCGAGCGCGACGATGCAGTACGTGTCTACTCGCGACGAGGGCTCGTGGCCGTCTGAGACAGCTACTTGTGCATCGTAGGCGCGAGCGCTGTATGTTTTACTTAATAATAAAAAAAAAGCTTCTATTTTAGAAAAACCCTCTGTACTACCATATGGGATTTGACGTACAGTTTATGAAAATATAGATTTTATAATTGTTCTTCCCTTACAATCGCCGTAAAATTGTAAAATTGTAACAAATTCACGATTTTTAACGATTTTCAGGATTTTTTTCTATCGAGGCAAATTACTCTAATCGTGTTTCCACGTGTATGACAATACAAGGCATATCTTCATCTTTACGATGGTAGGAATATCATTCCATAGAATTAAGAGTTTGATACCAAAAAACTGTTTCAAAGACACCTCTGTCGCCATATTTTACGCTTCTTAACTTACCACTTCGTCTTAAGGACAATAACAGATATAAAGTATTCGAGCCTGGAGCGAGATCATTCAGCTTCGTACAGAAACATTATTATGAATGAAAAATATAAGTGCAGAGGGGACAGTATTTTGCGAATTTAATTATCTTTTATTTTGCTGCCTTTGGGACATTCGAGCATTGAATTTTAATGTTCTCATAAAATGCTGAAGTATTAAGAACATAGTTTTATATGAATTTTTCTTGCGTATATAACTATAATTCTTATGATTGATCACTGGCAAGATAGATTACATTATTAAACCGTTTTATTCAGTTTATGAAATTCCACATCGGTCCCTTTCGCGTATTCTGTCAAAATAAATTAAACATACATTTCGAGCTTTATATAGCATTGATAGAAAGCTACCTACGTCTTTGTAATTAATAAAATGGGCGTTTGTTTTACTAGACATGAAAATTAATGAAACGTTAAAGTAAGGAAGGATAATTGATGTGGATCATAAAGTTTTGACGCATTTCATAAACACTTTCATTAATATAAACACCGCGGGGGTTTCTTGTTTGCTGCATCTTGTATAATTTTGTGTGAAAAATTATTGCTTGTGGGAAATTAAAGCATTTAATCAATGTTAGGAAGCAGCTTGCAATTTGCAGTCCATCCCGTAATTTCCACCATGAATCCTTTATTTATGTCCTAGATCCTAGTAATCTGGGAACACATTTACAGAGGCATTATCACATTTCAAACCATTAAAGACGTTTTGCTAAGGTTGCGCATCTTCTCGAGAGGGATTATCTTGAGCTTTAGCTCCCGCCTCAATCGGCAATAATTAACTCTTAAAGCTAAGAGCTAATAGGAAACGGAGCGCCATCTTAAATGCAGCCTTATAAAGTAATTTCATCAAAGATATCCAATCCAATATTAGGAAAATGGCGATCAATATTATGCGGGACTGAAATGTTACCCCACGCTTGGCTTCTGTGACGGGCTTCGTAGTTTGATAAGGATATTAATTTTGTAATAGAATAAAAACTCATTGGAGGCATATCAAATGTTTGTCTAAAAGAATTTCTCTTAAACATGAATGTTGTATTTTTTTTAATGTTACTTACGGGACTTTTCATGTAAATTTGATGGCTATTACGCCCTATAAAGCTTATTTTAATTTCTAACCATATTGTCTATTTGTATATTATGCACAGTAAACGCGAATATGAGAGAAACTTAATGTTAATTAATAATAATTAATTGCATTCAAACACCGTCCTTAATCATTAAATTTATCAGAAAATATATCTTTATACTGTTTATGTTACATACCATATTTTACCAGTGGCACATTTTTTTAATCAGCATGTTTTAGAAAAAGGTTTTTAAGCACAGCAGCGCTTTTCAAGCTTGTAAAAACATGTGAATGTTTTTACGACGCTTTAAAAATATTTTGCTCGCGGAAAATCCTGTCCTTTGACACTATTACAGGTTATAAAAGTTTAAAGTGCTTAAAATTTTGGCTTTTATTTTGCACGTATTCTTTTTAAGTGAAATTTAAGCATACAAATAATTATTGTTTCAGATACTACAATGTTGATCAAAGGGGCGCAAAGTCGCGTAGACAGGGGTGGTTGTCCCAAAAATCAATGACTGAGTATCAGGAGGAGGACGAGAGTTGAAAATGGCTAATGAAACCGACCTCTATTGTGTGCCGGGAGCCACAAATTTCAATAAGGCATACAGGCGTCTTCACGGGTATTTAGCCATCGTTATCTGCATCGTCGGTTCCGCTACAAATTCTATTAACATCACAGTTTTGAGTCGGCGGGAAATGGCCAGCCCCACAAACTCGATTCTCACCGGGCTGGCAGTGGCCGATCTCTTAGTTATGTTGGAGTACATACCATACGTGTTGCACATGAATATTAAAATTGGACCGCAAGTGAATAAAAACACATACGCTTGGGCTGTGTTTGTGTATTTTCATTCGATATTCAGTCAAACATTTCATACGATATCAATTTGGTTGGCCGTAACACTTGCAGTGTGGAGGTACGTTGCCATTGCGTTTCCCCAAAAAAATAGAACGTGGTGCAGCAAACGAAACACTGCAATAGCAATAGTGAGTGCATATGTCATGTGTCCATTTCTGTGTCTTCCTATTTATTTTGCAATGAACATAGTGCCTAGTGAAGTGACTCCACAAAATAATTCAGAGTTCGCACAGGATTTATCTTTGCCGCAAAATCGGACCGTTTACGTGTTAGAAATGTCGAAGAATAAGGAACTCGTGACTGCTATCATGTGGATTTATAGTGTCATATTAAAACTTGTTCCAAGTATTGCGTTGTCGATACTTAGTACATGTTTGATATCAAAGTTAACCACCACAGAAAGGAGACGACAGAAGTTGCTGAAGCGTTCCACTGTTGGACCCAACGAGGTCAGTATTAATTTAATGATTAATCAACTTTACTAACTTGTTAAACATGAACAATTTGAGGTTTCAAACAAGCTTTTGAAAATTGTTTCCAAACTTTTTAAATTTTGCTGTAACGTTTAGGTTTTGTACATAATGTTAAAATAATACGAGGAATTATTAACATTTGAAAGCCTCGTTTTAGTGTGTAGGTACTGTTAATGGTTGTAAAATATTAACACAAATGTTAATTACGGCACATCAATTGTATCGCACGTTGTACCTCATAATAATAATTAATCATTAAGTGTTGCTGTTCATTCTTCTATATAATATCAGATGAAAAACTAATCATGATTGAGACTAACTTATGCGCGTAATATACGTAACATAGTGTTAGCGCAGTATAATTAAAAATATGTTTATAGCTTATGATGTAATAAAGTAACACACTATAAATTGTATGGACGCCCAAATGATGATAATGAAGAAATGGTTTATAACATTTTCCTTCGCTGACCAATGTGTAGGAAAGATTGGCTACATGCATTTAATTAAATCAATTAAAGTTTTCATAAAACTTTTATCCTTTAAGGCAGATATCTCTCTCCATGTTATATCAAGTGCATGGTTTTAGAAAGCAATTAGAGTGCGCTGCAATTCAGTTAACGCGGCCGTAGTCGTGAACAAAGCTCTTGTCGAATATAATCCTATGATCGTCTTAGTGCGCCTATTTCATGCACCGACATCAATTATACAGCCTACGTCTATTTATAAACACAGCATGTGCACGTTTTGTATTCGATAAGTAATGATTGATGAATTTCAGACTACTTTAACTCAACTAGATATAGGAATAAATCATACTAAGGGCCGATTTTTCAATCCTTAGTTAAAATTTACCCATCCGTTAAAGTATTAGAATACACGATAATATTAAAATGTCACCTTTAAACTGTCAAATACGGGCATTTGAAATACGTTTAGTAATGGTAGTTTATTACGTTATTCGACGAATAAGTTTTAACCAAGGATTGAAAAATCAGCCCTTAATACAGGTAAAAACTTAAACTATAAGTTTTGAATACAAAGACCTTAAATTGATTTATATTATTCAATATTATCTTCTGTAACATTGGGCTCTAAATTCTATTTCCATTTAATCGAATTTAGACAGCTGGAATCCCATTAGTAATTCTAAGTCGAAGTTGATTAATAAAACAAAATCTGGAATACTAAGGGGATAAATACTTAATGCGCCAGTAAGTGCGGGATAAATCTTCTAATTGTATTCAGAATATACAATGAAATGACCCAATGAAGGTATTCTGGAGTTGGTAGTTTCTGCGATCCATTTTGTATTAGGGATGTAAATTATATTATGTTAATTTTTAATTTGTAAGTTTAATACTTTGATTATTATTTTTTTTATTTGTCATTTATTTATTAATACCATTTCCATTTGTATATCCATTTTGACCTTATGGCATAGGTATAATGCCATATTTACCGATTTTAATAACGTTGCCCATAAAAACATATTTTATTAGCCTTGCAAAAATTATGAGCTGACCCTAAAAATATAAAAACATTTAACTGAAACAGACGCATATTTGGTTTTCCTCATGAAACCCGAAACTTCCTCTGCGCATTTTTAAGTGTAAGGGTAGCCCATATTATTTTTCACAAAATCAAAGAACCTTAATTATTAAGATTATAGAAGATTTTTTAGATAAGAATTATAAGAAATGAGCAAAAAGATAAAAAAAAATAAAGAGTAATAATAATTGGCCTTAGTATCGAAACGAGGTATATAATTTTATTTAAACAAATTAAATATATGTTTTGAAGTGTATAAAATACTTTACTTATGCAGGCGTAACAAATGGACAAGAGTTTTAATACGTAAATTAATTACTGAGTAAGTAAAGTAAAAGACCGTACTTGTCGCGATCAATACTACCCACTTACAATTATTGTATAAGGTTGAGAGTTCTTTACCCAGGATTAAACAAAAAGAACTTGTCCAGAATAGCTTCATTTTGAAACTAATCTGAAATAATCTCAGCTAAATCACTATGGGAATATTTTTCTTCGTACTTATCTGCGAAAATTTATTGCTGTTACAAATGTCCATTACACCCTTTGGTCTCCTTTTGATATTATACAGTATAAAATTTATGTATTTTGCCGATGTAGAAAATAAGAGCGTATGTACATTTAACTCCTGTCATTAATTTTTTGCAAGCTAAGCTCGCTGTGTTATGACAGATTTGTGGAATTATGTAGTAATTTGTCGAGTGATATTTTTTACAGCCCGAAAAGCAATGTCTTGCTGAAGATTCAAGCGCAGCACGTAGATCGAGCAGGACGGACAGGACGACCAGAATGTTGCTGGCTGTTCTGGGTCTTTTTCTGTCTACCGAAGTGCCCCAGGGATTGTTGGGACTGGCGAGCGCGTTAGCACCAGACTTCTTTAAGAGCTGTTACAGCATGTTTGGTAAGCTTCGATGTCCTTTTCAGATTAATTCTGTGCTGAATGTACCTGAAACAAGAATAATAATTTCTTGTTAACGACGGTATTGCGACTTGTCAGTTAAAATAATTGAAACATATTAAAAAAAATCATGGAATTCAAAAACCACGTACATAATAAACGAGAATATTAGCAAGTTTTATTTATTCTCATAATTGATAGATATTTAAGACCCTTGAGTACATACAATAAAGAATTAAAACTCTCCCATTAAAAAGACGAGATTGTTATTAGTAGATCCACCTGGTGCTTTGAAATTTTAAAGCTTTGTATTATTTAACGTAGATAGATGATAGAGAAATGTTTTATCATTACTCATCTTAATGATGTTCTACCTCACCAAACTGAGGTATCATATCGCCCGGAAATTTATGGTTACAATAAAACTTTTACGATTTGTCAACGAAATAAAATTTACCTTTCGTCTAAATTGGGTTAATTATCTATTACTATAGAACAATAAAAACGTAGATTAGCGGTTAACTTTACATTTAAGATACCTTTTACCATTTGCATTTTTATCTATTTTGTGATTAGAAATTGTAATATGTATTTACCTACACTCTTCAGTTACTTGAAACGAAGTTACGTGAAAAATACGTAGGAGACGAGATTTTATGAAATACAAAATATACTCCATAATAATATTACTTATACAGAAATATTAAATGAAATAATTTAACCCTATTGACAAAATCTGTTGCTTTTCAATTTGCATATATTTTCTTAGATGGAAACGCTCCTTCGAAATAAGACATTTGCCTTTTAAATTTATTATATCACCAAACTTTGGCATTTTATTAGCCCTAAATGTGTAAGGGGAACTTGTGAAAACGAAAAGTTTTTATATTTATAGGTCTTCAGTTCAAATGTTAAATGCCTAAGTATATTATTGTGTATTATCTAGATTTCGAGTAATCGGTTTACTGGTATATTGATATATACGTAGGTATAACGGCAAGTCTTACAAGAGAACTATTACTAACTAATCTATGGAAAACGATTTGTTTCTTCATAGAGATATAGTGAAAACAGTTAACAAAAAAATTGGGATACTTTTTTCTAGTATTAAAGCTACTAGTTTTCTGTGGTATTAATACAATTTAATCGATCTGATATTTTTTTCCTTAAAATATTAAAAATCAACACTGTTAGTTAAGTTTTACTTCTGCACGATGTTTGGTATTAATTTCATGTAGAAGATTGTTTATTATATAAGACGGGTAGTCTTTAATAATAAACATTTTGTTGTAATCCCCTTATCTATCTCTTCACATACACAGAACAACCCTTTCATGTGATTTACATAATCTATGTTTTTCGCGTTAATAACACATTCAACGTTATTTTAAGAGAATTAGAAGATAATATTATAGAACTTTTTTGTTCTTTATAAATTAAGAGGAAAATACGGTCGGCTCAGATTGAGGGCAAAGTGTTGTTCCCTTAATCCAATGGACTAATCCCATTGCTCATTTATGCCGCAGACATATCCACGGCCCACTAAATCGTGTCATGGCCTACTAAGGTACAGGCTTATTTGTATTTAACAAATGCAATCGAATGCAAAGTTTAATATCAAGGTTCTAGCCAGGTGACCGATACTCAGATGAGTTCATTCTTGTTTTACTATAAACAAATTACTCTACTGCTTTGCTTAGAGATAGAGATTCTTGGCATATTATTATTGTATATTTTACTATTGGTCCATTGAAAAGTTACATTTGGGGTTGCATTTTTTAGAGGACGCAATTTTATTTTTTTGATGTGTAGGGGTGGTCAGTGTGAAGCTATCACCAAGTTTGTGGGGTCGCCACCCTTGTCCCACGGCCGCCATCTTGAAAATAGCGGTTGATATGGTTTTTACGATATATCTCTTAAACTATTTATTTGATAAAAAAAATTTGTTTACATTATTTGTTGCAAATTAAATACTCTACAACTTTGATCCTGCAACTTTTTGTCGTAGAACTATAAATAAAAAAGTTATAAGCGAAAATGTTCAGAAATTAGAGATATTTATATTTCTCAATAAAACTTTTTTTTATAATTTTACGTAGAAATGATATTTGACCATTTTTGTAGATTGTTTTTCGAGGAACAACTTTTATATACAACATTTTTTCATTAATTAAATAGCTAAGGTTTTACAGCGCTCCGAAGTGAGTACTAATTTTCAGTACTCTGAACTATACAGTATACTTATATTATGTGTGTACTAATAATAATTTGTCATCAGTAATGGTTTTTTTTTTGTTATTATAATATTTTTAATAATTAATTTTGCAATATCACTAATAATTAATTATTGAATCTTTTCCCCACCACCCAGGAGGTAGAGTCTGGAAGCGCGACTTTTTTTTACGTCGAAAAGCAGGTCTGAAATGTTCTGCAGTGTGCTTCTATTGTTCTGGAGTATGAGAAAAGAGCCAATAGCCAATATATGTATAGTTAAGAGTACTGAAAAATAGTACTCACTTCAGAGCGCTGTAAAACCTTAGTTATTGACGTTATGAAAAAATGTTGTACATAAAAGTTGTTCCTCGAAAAACAATCTACAAAAATGGTCTGATATCATTTCTTCGTAAAATGATAAAAAAAAGTTTTATTGAAAAATATAAATGGCTCTAATTTCTGAACATTTTCGCTTATAACTTTTTTATTTATAGTTCTACGACTAAAAGTTACTACACCAAAGTTGTAGAGAATTTAATTTGCAACAAATAATGTTAACGATATTTTTTTATCAGTTAAATAGTTTAAGAGATATATCGTAAAAACCATTTCAACCGCTATTTTCAAGATGGCGGCCGTGGGACAAGGGTGGCGACCCCACAAACTTGGTTTTAGCTTCACACTGACCCCCCCTACACATCAAAAAAACAAAATTGCGTCCTCTAAAAAATGCAAGGTTAGGGCTAAAAAATGTAACATTTCAATGGATCATATGGGACTTGAGCATTGACAAGAGCTAGCAGTAGGTATGTCTATCTTGTGTAGGGGTGGGTAACAAACCCTTGTAAATGAATGGTAGACGTTCTGCATATTTACATTGCATAATCGGAGGCGGAGGTCCATATCTGTAACCGTTCTTAGGACCGTTGTTCTAAGGGATACAATTCAATAATGCTATCTCAATTTCTATTTGAATATTTCTACAAGTAACAGTATTGACAAGAAGCCTAGCGGCGTGTACATTATAAAGCGTTGCTTTTATTTTCTTATCTTAAAATAAAGAAAATATAACACATAATAATGTATAACAAACATCATCACAATCTAAATGTTATCGAGTGAGATGTGTTGATGTGTTCTTTTATAAGAATAATTCGAGTTTAGCTCAGCTAAACTCTTCAAACAATAAACAGTGAACACTTGCCAAGAAATTCATTACTGATTTATAAACATATTATTACACACTTTTTCAAATCATCATTTCATGATATGGTTTAAATATACTTTTCTGCATTTAGTGTTCGATTCCACGTAATTTATAGATTTGAAGGGTGAATCATATAAAGTGTAAGTTATTTATACAAAAATCACACAATATAATATATAGTTACATCCTAATACATCATTCAAATCTCTTTCTTTACTCTACATCACAAAATACCTACTACCTAGGTCTAGTTAAGTAATATAGAAGTATATAATATTTTAATATACTTATAGCTATGATATAATTTAATTAATTACATATTTCAAAGGATTTTCATGTTCTTTAGTGTTGAGAGCATTTAGCTGGCTCTCAGGTAAAGTGTTTTACTTTATATTAGAGAACGGTGGACTGCGGAGCACTCAACTACATACAACGTAATGTTGAAGTGTAGTTTGTGTTAAATAGTTTTAGGTATATTGCAGAAACTTGAAACTCGACGTGAATCTAGAGCCTCGTTTATTTATTTAAAAACCTGTAATGTTAAACAGAAACATTCAGAACACGATAACAAACATCCTTTAAGGCTGTTATATATAATTTTGTAAAGCAAACACGCGAATAAGAACGTTCTCTCGTATTTTCTTAGCTCAGTTAAATTCATCGACAGCATTATATTATTAAACTTCAACGTTCATTCAATTTGCAATCAGTGGCGTTTGTTTTACATATATATTTTAGAGAGATTTTCTTTACCATGTTTATATTTCAATAGGTGATTTAATGGACGTTCTGGCGCTTTTCACGTCGTCGGTGAATTTCGTGCTTTACTGCAGTATGAGTCGGCAGTTCAGATGTACCTTTGCAAGGCTGGCGCGGCGGATGCTATCCGGGACGGAAGAATCTACGAAATTCATTGCCAAACAAGAGCCAACTACACAGGTATTATACGACAGGTAGACAACGAGGTTTTGCGTGTTATAAGCTTTATAACAACTGCAAGCTTTATGACTAACAATTCGCAATTTATTAATATTGGTGTTGCAAGTATTATCCCGCATCGAAATTTACTTAATTTAATAAAAAATTAAACGATGCACTTATAGTTTTTTGTAAAGTGCACGTATTAATATATTTCCGCCAAACAAAACTAACGGGGTGAATTGGAATGGTATGGTGTGTATATTAACTACATAAGACTTTAGTTTTCTTTACACTTTGTTTCCTACACAGTACACTCTCTAAAATAAAACATATCTTTACAGATTTTTATTTTGTAGCTTGTAAATATATGTGTCTGTATATAAGTCTTATCAAAAATATATATTCACTAAATAGCTGTGGAGGAACTTCGAGCATTCTTCATGTTGTTACATTAATCTGTAAGGCGAGTTAAAAAGGAAAGCTCAAGTGGCTCCGTCAGACGAATAAAACGAAATGATTGAGTGCCTGCCGCCACTAGAAATAACAAATTTGAGTCTGGCAAAGAAACCTGATCTCAGTTTAGTAATTTATTTGTTATGGAACACTTTTTAATGAAAATATTAATTTTGTTAAGGACGACAAACGTGAAACAAAATATTTCTTAATTTTATATTGAACATTTTCTTTTAATTTTAATGTTAGCTACGGATATATTATCACTTATAAATACCACAAGAGCTTCAAAATTATCGGGTATTTTCCGATAGGTTCG
>CAJQZM010044240.1:0-11779 GCA_907164665.1 Colias nastes
GTACCCAAAAGTACCTATATATTGTCTATTATTATTGCTTTATGGAACCTAATCGTATACTTAAAATGTGATATTTAAGTAATTATACTACGAGAGATATAATATATTTATAAGTAGACTTTTTTGTTAACGTTAAAATGTATTTTTAACATTTTCCTTAAAATATCCTTGATGTCTCATAAACAAAACGTAAAATACGCGCAAAAATAGCAAATGCGAAAAATGTGTTGCGGATTCTTTATTTTATTATAATTCAAGAAAATATTTTACACACCTGTTACTCGCTCATTCGTAAAGATTGATGTCCCATACACGTCATTAGCCACGGTGCCGGAATAACAGCCTACATACGCGAATAGAATTATAAAAGTCACTTTTATTATAAAAGGTTTCTGTAAATAATATATCATTCTTTCTGAGAAAAGAAACTTACAACCGGGCAAAATATTCAGCATCGTAATAATATTGAAGTGTTCGCTTTAACGAAGTACATTGTCCCTTTTTAATTTACTTTCTGTTATTAAACTTTTCTATAGCTTTCTATTGTAGTGATACCTATATACAATATGTTTTTTACTAACATAAAATACCGTTGATCTAAAAATCGTCTCACCCTTTCGTAAAATGAGTATTCTTTGTAGGTATGTTACGTAAAATGTGTGTTCTCAGTTCTCACTTGAGCCGGATATTCGTCCCTTTCCGACCCATCCTGCAATCCCTTTTCAGTTTTGGTCAGTAATATCCGTTGTTGTCTATTGAAGGAGATATTTAATAACACTTGACGAATAAACTGTCTTTGATACAGAGCATTTATAGCGTCACCTCCTTGAGAGAACTTCAGCGACTGTGATCTGATATATTGAAGCTTTCTATGATAACATTGTATGAATTGAATAAAATATATAACATATAGTTTTTAAAATGTGCGCTCATTTTATATTGTTGTAGTACAAAAATATTTACAACCTATTGGTTTAACAAAATTAATTAATTAAAATGCATGCACATGTCGCGGTATCGTTCGAACGTTTTTCAGAGCCGCGGCTGGGTGTGATGTAGAGAAATAATATTATGGTGTCACATGCCTCGCTCCTGGGACCTGTCGGGACTCGGGATGTGTCAGCGTGTGTTTCATTCTACGTGGAAAATATTTTAAAGTTATACGTGAAAAAATTAAATAAAATTTACTAGTAAATAACATAACAACAACAACAACAACAGCTCAACAATTAAGATAAGGTTTAATTATAACAAAAAGAAATATGCTAAACTGCCTGAAGGCGCTTCACTGAGAAGGGTTCATAAGAATTATTATAACAAAAGTTACAGTATCACGCAAAGCTTTACAGGGTGAAACCAACGTTTCCCTTTTATCAACTCCTGACGTTTAAACAAACTAAAAGCAGTGTACTTGTAGGTGGTTAATTAAAAATAACCGTGGGGTTATGTCATTGGACGTCGAATAAATTAAATTACGCAACGTACTCGGGAAATAAGGCTTTTCAGCAACTAAATGATCGGAATTTTCTTAATATATTATGAAAAGAAATTTTCAAGCGGTAGAAATATAGGTACCTAGTCAGTTCGCTAGGTCTACTAGTAGGTAATAAATAAACTTTCATATAATATAAAAAATAAGTAAACTTATGCCCATACTTTGTAAGCAACGGTCTCTCCTATCTACGGCCAAAATACAAAAAAAAGATAATAATACATGTATAATGTACATGTTATGGTTAAATACCCTTTTTCTGGTAGAACTCGTCGCTTCGCCAGTTGCTTCCATCCTCGCTAACCTATTTTATACTTCTTCTTTCTTCTTTCAAGCCTTAATTCACCCATAGTCGGGTATAGGCCTCCTCATGTTTTTTCCATTCTTTTCGGTCTTTGGCCAGACGCATCCAAGATTTACCCGCTGTTTTAGAAATATCGTCGGACCACCGTGCTTTCGGTTTGCCTGGCTTACGTCTACCACTCCATGGTCTCCATTCCGCCACTTTCAACGCCCATCGTCCGTCGCGTAGCATTTTATACTAAAAAGATGAAATTATGATTAAAACTAATAATAAAAGAATATAAAATTATATGACAAAATTATAGTATAAACACGGTTTTGGGTAAAAAAATAAGCTGGTAATTTCTACAAATTTTTTAAAGATAGAAAGTCTTTTCTAATTTTTAAGGCGTTTTTCTTAGTTAGAATTACATTGTTGTAACTAAATGCCTTCTTAAGAAAACGGGTTTTAGTTTAAACAAACGAGACGACATCACAAGTTACAGCTATAATTCTACTCATATTTTTTATATTGCCTACACGTCACAATATTTAAAAAATATTATTTATTAGTTTGCAAAACCCGTTAGTTGTAGTTATTGGTAAAAATGATTAATGATTCGTGAAGGCACCAGTAGAGGCCCGAACTTTTTAAAATACAAGTTTTAATTATATCGAACTGGATAACTAATAATGCATTTAACATTTTTTTTCAAAATCTTTAATATATTCTTAGAGAATGTAAATCATCACAAAAGACTTGTTTTTAAATAGTACATTTAATTAATATTATTTCAAAGTAAATATTTAATGATCGTCTAGTTTTGTTTTAAGGTGAAAATAATCAAACGTCCATGCCTTCTGTGATGATGACGCTGACATTCAGCACATTATGCATTATTATTTTAACCCCTTTTTCTACGTAATCCTAAAACGTAGCATGGTAAAATATATTTCCAGTGAGAGTATTCTTAGAGAAGAAGGAGTATATAAACATCTCATACAAAAATATGAATAACAATTTTCATGAAATATAAAGTATCTACTTAATAATATTACCCAATGTGAAACAAAGCACTGAAGTAGCAGGACTTTATGAGAATCTCAGCTCACCCGGGGTTTCTTAATGCTTTTAAGGACAATAACAGATATAAAGTATTCGAGCCTGGAGCGAGAACATTCAGCTTCGTACAGAAACATTATTATGAATGAAAAATATAAGTGCAGAGGGGACAGTATTTTGCGAATTAAATTCTCTTTTATTTTGCTGCCTTTGGGACATTCGAGCATTGAATTTTAATGTTCTCATAAAATGCTGAAGTATTAAGAACTGTTTTATATGAATTTTTCTTGCGTATATAACTATAATTCTTATGATTGATCACTTGCAAGATAGATTACATTATTAAATTGTTTTATTCAGTTTATGAAATTCCACATCGGTCCCTTTCGCGTATTCTGTCAAAATAAATTAAACATACATTTCGAGCTTTATATAGCATTGATAGAAAGCTACCTACGTCTTTGTAATTAATAAAATGGGCGTTTGTTTTACTAGACATGACAATTAATGAAACGTTAAAGTAAGGAAGGATAATATTGATGTGGATCATAAAGTTTTGACGCATTTCATAAACACTTTCATTAATATAAACACCGCGGGGGTTTCTTGTTTGCTGCATCTTGTATAATTTTGTGTGAAAAATTATTGCTTGTGGGAAATTAAAGCATTTAATCAATGTTAGGAAGCAGCTTGCAATTTGCAGTCCATCCCGTAATTTCCACCATGAATCCTTTATTTATGTCCTAGATCCTAGTAATCTGGGAACATATTTACAGAGGCATTATCACATTTCAAACCATTAAAGACGTTTTGCTAAGGTTGCGCATCAATTGTCTTCTCGAGAGGGATTATCTTGAGCTTTAGCTCCCGCCTCAATCGGCAATAATTAACTCTTAAAGCTAAGAGCTAATAGGAAACGGGGCGCCATCTTAAATGCAACCTTATAAAGTTATTTCATCAAAGATATCCAATCCAATATTAGGAAAATGGCGATCAATATTATGCGGGACTGAAATGTTACCCCACGCTTGGCTTCTGTGACGGGCTTGGTAGTTTGATAAGGATATTAATTTTGTAATAGAATAAAAACTCATTGGAGGCATATCAAATGTTTGTCTAAAAGAATTTCTCTTAAACATGAATGTGGTATTTTTTTAATGTTACTTTTCATGTAAATTTGATGGCTCTTACTAGACAGCCGATTAAGTTTATTTTAATTTCTAACCATATTTTCTATTTGTATATGCACAGTAAACACGAATATGAGAGAAACTTAATTTTAATTAATAATAATTAATTACAGTCAAACACCGTCCTTAATCATTAAATTTATCAGAAAATATATCTTTATACTGTTTATGTTACATACCATATTTTACCAGTGGAACAATTTTTTTAATCAGCATGTTTTAGAAAAAGCTTTTTAAGCACAGCAGCGCTTTTCAAGCCTGTAAAAATATGTGATTGTTTTTACGACGCTTTAAAAAATATATTTTGCTCGCGGAAAATCCTGTCCATTGACACAATTACAGGTTATAAAAGTTTATAGTGCTTAAAATTTTAGCTTTTATTTTGCACGTATTCTTTCTAAGTGAAATTTAAGAATACAAATTATTGTTTCAGATAATACAATGTTGATCAAAGGGGCGCAAAGCCGCGTAGACAGGGGTGGTTGTCCCAAAAATCAATGACTGAGTATCAGGAGGAGGACGAGAGTTGAAAATGGCTAATGAAACTGACCTCTATTGTGTGCCGGGAGCCACAAATTTCAATAAGGCATACAGGCGTCTTCATGGGTATTTAGCCATCGTTATCTGCATCGTCGGTTCCGCTACAAATTCTATCAACATCACAGTTCTAAGTCGGCGGGAAATGGCCAGCCCCACAAACTCGATTCTCACCGGGCTGGCAGTGGCCGATCTCTTAGTTATGTTGGAATACATACCGTACGTGTTGCACATGAATATTAAAATTGGACCGCAAGTGAATAAAAACACATACGCTTGGGCTGTGTTTGTGTATTTTCATTCGATATTCAGTCAAACATTTCATACGATATCAATTTGGTTGGCCGTAACACTCGCAGTGTGGAGGTACGTTGCCATTGCGTTTCCCCAAAAAAATAGAACGTGGTGCAGCAAACGAAACACTTCAATAGCAATAGTGAGTGCATATGTCATGTGTCCATTTCTGTGTCTTCCTATTTATTTTGCAATGAACATAGTGCCTAGTGAAGTGACTCCACAAAATAATTCAGAGTTCGCACAGGATTTATCTTTGCCGCAAAATCGGACCGTTTACGTGTTAGAAATGTCGAAGAATAAGGAACTCGTGACTGCTATCATGTGGATTTATAGTGTCATATTAAAACTTGTTCCAAGTATTGCGTTGTCGATACTTAGTACGTGTTTGATATCAAAGTTAACCACCACAGAAAGGAGGAGACAAAAGTTGCTGAAGCGTTCCACTGTTGGACCCAACGAGGTCAGTATTAATTTAATGATTAATCAACTTTGCTAACTTGTTAAACATGAACAATTTGAGGTTTCAAACAAGCTTTTGAAAATTGTTTGCAAACTTTTTAAATTTGGCTGTAACGTTTAGGTTTTGTACATAATGTTAAAATAATACGAGGAATTATTAACATTTGGAAGCCTCATTTTAATGCGTACTGTTATTGGTTGTAAAATCTTAACACAAATGTTAACTACGGCACATGAATTGTATCGCACGTGTACTTCATAATAATAATTAATCATTAAGTGTTGCTCTTCATTCTTCCATATAATATCAGATGAAAAACTAATCATGATTGAGACTAACTTAAGCGCGTAATGAATATACGTAACATAGTGTTAGCGCAGTATAATTAAAAATATGTTTATAGCTTATGATGTAATAAAGTAACACACTATAAATTGTATGGACGCCCAAATGATGATAATGAAGAAATGGTTTATAACTTTTTTTTTCGCTGACCAATGTGTAGGAAAGATTGGCTGCATGCATTTAATTAAATCAATTAAAGTTTTCATAAAACTTTTATCTGAAAGGCCGATATCTCTCTCCATGTTATATCAAGTGCATGGTTTCAGAAAGCAATTAGTTAAATTATTAGGTAAATTCAGTTAACGCGGCCGTAGTCGTGAACAAAGCTCTTGGCAAATATAATCCTATGATTGTCTTAGTGCACCTATTTCATGCACCGACATCAATTATACAGCCTACGTCTATTTATAAACACAGCATGTGCACGTTTTGTATTCGATAAGACGTAATGATTGATGAATTTCAGAATACTTTTACTCAACTTATGTATAGGAATATATCCTATTTAATACAGGTAAAAACTTAAAAATATAAATTACTTTTACTCAACTTATGTAGGAATAATATATCCTATTTATTTTAATACAGATAAAAACTTAAAAATAAGGACTTACCTGCTTAAATTGCTTTATATTATTCAATATTATCTTCTGTAACATTGGGCTCTAAATTCTATTTCCATTTAATCGAATTAAGACAGCTGCAATCCCATTAGTAATTCTAAGTCGAAGTTGATTAATAAAACAAAATCTGGAATACTAAGGGGATAAATACTTAATGCGCCAGTAAGTGCGGGATAAATCTTCTAATTGTATTCAGAATATACAATGAAATGACCCAATGAAGGTATTCTGGAGTTGGTAGTTTCTGCGATCCATTTTGTATTAGGGATGTAAATTATATGTTAATTTTTAATTTGTAAGTTTAATACTTTGATTATTATTTTTTTTATTTGTCATTTATTTATTAATACCATTTCCATTTGTATATCCATTTTGACCTTATGACATAGGTATAATGCCATATTTACCGATTTTAATAACGTTGCCCATAAAAACATATTTTATTAGCCTTGCAAAAATTATGAGCTGACCCTAAAAATATAAAAACATTTAACTGAAACAGACGCATATTTGGTTTTTCTCATGAAACCCGAAACTTCCTCTGCGCATTTTTAAGTGTAAGGGTAGCCCATATTATTTTTCACAAAATCAAAGAACCTTAATTATTAAGATTATACAAGATTTTTTAGATAAGAATTATAAGAAATGAGCAAAAAGATAAAAAAAAATAAAGAGTAATAATAATTGGCCTTAGTATCGAAACGAGGTATATAATTTTATTTAAACAAATTAAATACATGTTTTGAAGTGTATAAAATACTTTATTTATGCAGGCGTAACAAATGGACAAGAGTTTTAATACATACATTAATTACTTAGTAAGCAAAGTAAAAGACCGTACTTGTCGCGATCAATACTACCCACTTAGTATAAGGTTGAGAGTTCTTTACCCAGGATTAAACAAGAAGAACTTGTCCAGAATAGCTTCATTTTGAAACTAATCTGAAATAATCTCAGCTAAATCACTATGGGAATATTTTTCTTCGTACTTATCTGCGAAAATTTATTGCTGTTACAAATGTCCATTACACCCTTTGGTCTCCTTTTGATATACAGTATAAAATTTATGTATTTTGCCGATGTAGAAAATAAGAGCGTATGTACATTTAACTCCTGTCATTAATTTTTTGCAAGCTAAGCTCGCTGTGTTATGACAGATTTGTGGAATTATGCAGTAATTTGTCGAGTGATATTTTTTACAGCCCGAAAAGCAATGTCTAGCTGAAGATTCAAGTGCAGCACGTAGATCGAGCAGAACGGACAGGACTACCAGAATGTTGCTGGCTGTTCTGGGTCTTTTTCTGTCTACAGAAGTGCCCCAGGGATTGTTGGGACTGGCGAGCGCGTTAGCACCAGACTTCTTTAAGAGCTGTTACAGCATGTTTGGTAAGCTTCGATGTCCTTTTCAGATTAATTCTGTGCTTAATGTACCTGAAAAAAGAATAATAATTTCTTGTTAACGACGGCATTGAGATTTTTCAGTTAATATAATTGCAACAATTAATCAAAAATCAATTACACGTTAGCATAATTTATTTATGCTCATAATTGATAGATTTATAAAACCTTTGAGTACATACAATAAAGAATTAAGACTCTCCTATTAAAAAGACGAGATTGTTATTAGTAGATCCACCTGGTGCTTTGAAATTTTAAAGCTTTGTATTATTTAACGTAGATAGATGATAGAGAAATGTTTTATCATTACTCATCTTAAATGATGTTCTACCTCGCCAAACTGAGGTATCATATCGCCCGTAAATTTATGGTTACAATAAAACTTTTACGATTTGTCAACGAAATAAAATTTACCTTTCGTCTAAATTGGGTTAATTATCTATTACTATGGAACAATAAAAACGTAGATTAGCGGTTAACTATACATTAAAGATACCTTTTACATGAAATTTTATCTATTTCGTGATTAGAAATTGTAATATGTATTTACCATAGGTATTTACCTACACTCTTCAGTTACTTGAAACGAAGTTACGTGAAAAATACGTAGGAGACGAAATTTTATGAAATACAAAATACACTCCATAATAATATTACTTATACAGAAATATTCAATGAAATAATTTAAGCCTATTGACAAAATCTGTTGCTTTTCAATTTGCATATATTTTCTTGGATTGAAACGCTCCTTCGAAATAAGACATTTGCCTTTTAAATTTATTATATCACCAAACTTTGACATCTTATTAGCCCTAAATGTGTAAGGGGAACTTGTGAAAACGAAAAATTTTTATATTTATAGGTCTTCAGTTCAAATGTTAAATGCCTATATTAATTATTATTATTGTGTATTATCTAGATTTCGAGTAATCGGTTTACTGGTATATTGATATCTATAACGGCAAGTCTTACAAGAGAACTAATACTAACTAATCTATAGAAAACGATTTGTTTCTTCATAGAGATATAGTGAAAACAGTTAACAAAAAAATTGGGATACTTTCTTCTAGTATTCAGCTACTAGTTATTATTCTGTGGTATTAATACAATTTAATCGATCCGATAATTTTTTCCTTAAATATTAAAAATCAACACTGTTAGTTAAGTTTTACTTCTGCACGATGTTTGGTATTAATTTCACGTAGAAGATTATTTATTATTTAAGACGGGTAGTCTTTAATAATAAACATTTTGTTTTAATCCCCTTATCTATCTCTTCACATACACAGAACAACCCTTTCATGTGATTTACATAATCTATGTTTTTCGCGTTAATAACACATTCAACGTTATTTTAAGAGAATTAGAAGACAATATTATAGAACTCTTTTGTTCTTTATTTAAGAGGAAAATACGGTCGGCTGAGATTGAGGGCAAAGTGTTGTTCCCTTAATCCAATGGACTAATCCCATTGCTCATTTATGCCGCAGACATATCCACGGCCCACTAAACCATGTCATGGCCTACTAAGGTACAGGCTTATTTGTATTTAACAAATGCAATCTTAATATCGAGGTTCTAGCCAGGTGACCGATACCCAGATGAGTTCATTCTTGTTTTACTATAAACAAATTACTCTACTGCTTTGCTTAGAGATAGAGATTCTTGGCATATTATTATTGTATATTTTACTATGGGACTTGAGCATTGACAAGAGCTAGCAGTAGGTATGTCTATCTTGTGTAGGGGTGAGTAACAAACCCTTGTAAATGAATGGTAGACGTTCTGCATATTTACATTGCATAATCGGAGGCCGAGGTCCATATCTGTAAACGTTCTTAGGACCGTTGTTCTAAGGGATACAATTCAACAATGCTATCTCAATTTCTATTTGAATATTTCTACAAGTAACAGTTTTCACAGAAAGCCTAGCGGCTTGTACATTACAAAGCATTGCTTTTATTTTCTCATCTTAAAATAAAGAAAATATAACACATAATAATGTATAACAAACATCATCACAATCTAAATGTTATCGAGTGAGATGTGTTGATGTGTTCTTTTATAAGAATAATTCGAGTTTAGCTCAGCTAAACTCTTCAAACAATAAACAGTGAACACTTGCCAAGAAATTCATTACTGATTTATAAACATATTATTACACACTTTTTCAAATCATTATTTCATGATATGGTTTAAATGTACTTTACTACATTTTGTGTTCGATTCTACGTCATTTATAGATTTGAAGGATGAATCATATAAATTGTTAGGTAGTTATTAATACAAAAATCACACAATATAATATAACTAGATATATTAGTTACATTCCTGTACAGTGTACATAAATTTGAAATCTCTTTTTTTACTCTACATCACAAAATACCTACCTAGGTCTAGTTATATAATGTAAAAGTATGTAATATTTTAATATACTTTGAGCTATGATATAATTTAATTAATTACATGTTTCAAAGGATTTTCATGTTCCTTAGTGTTGAGAGCATTTAGCTGGCTCTCAGGTAAAGTGTTTTACTTTATATTAGAGAACGGTGGACTGCGGAGCACTCAACTACATACAACGTAATGTTGAAGTGTAGTTTGTGTTAAATAGTTTTAGGTATATAGCAGAAACTTGAAACTCGACGTGAATCTAGAGCCTCGTTTATTTATTTCAAAACCTGTAATGTTAAACAGAAACATTCAAAACACGATAACAAACATCCTTTAAGGCTGTTATATATAATTTTGTAAAGCAAACACGCGAAGAAGAAACGTTCTCTAGTAATTTCTCAGCTTGGTTAAATTCATCGACAGCATTATATTATTTAACTTCAACGTTCATTCAATTTGCAATCAGTGGCGTTTGTTTTATATATTTTAGAGAGATATTCTTTACCATGTTTATATTTCAATAGGTGATTTAATGGACGTTCTGGCGCTTTTCACGTCTTCGGTGAATTTCGTATTATACTGCAGTATGAGTCGGCAGTTCAGATGTACCTTTGCGAGGCTGGCGCGGCGGATGCTATCCGGGACTGAAGAATCTACGAAATTTGTTGCCAAACAAGAGCCAACTACACAGGTATTATACGACAGGTAGACAACGAGGTTTTGCGTGTTATAAGCTTTATAACAACTGCAAGCTTTATGACTAACAATTCGCAATTTATTAATATTGGTGTTGCAAGTATTATCCCGCATCGACATTTACTTAATTTAATAAAAAAAATTAAACGATGCACTTATAGCTTTTTGTAAAGTGCACGCATTAATATATTTCCGCCATACAAAACTAACGGGGTGAATTGGAATGATATGGTGTGTATTAACTACGTTAAGACTTTAGTTTTCTTTACACTTTCTTTCCTACTCTTTCTAAAACATATCTTTTACAGATTTTTATTTTGTAGCTTGAAAATATATGTGTCGGTATTCTAAGCAAAAATCTACATTCACTAAATAGCTGTGGAGGAACTTCGAGCATTCTTCATGTTGTTACATTAATCTGTAAGGCGAGTTAAAAAGGAAAGCTCAAGTGGCTCCGTCAGACGAATAAAACGAAATGATTGAGTGCCTGCCGCCACTAGAAATAACAAATTTGAGTCTGGCAAAGAAATCTGATCTCAGTTTTGTAATTTATTTGTTATGGAACACTTTTTAATGAAAATATTAATTTTGTAAAGGATGACAAACGTGAAACAAAATATTTCTTAATTTTATATTGAACATTTTCTTTTAATTTTAATGTTAGCTACGGATATATTATCACTGTTATAATCGTCTTCAATGTAATATGATATAAAGTACAATTAGTATGCTGTATGTGACATACATGTCACATACAGCATATGTATTACAATACAACCTTAATTTTGAAACGAGGCATGTTACATATCATATCACATAATAATCATAATAATTACAACCTGCATGTTAAGATTAAATTCACACTGAGTTCAAAGCGATTTAATTATTAATGAATATATGACCTTCCCTTACGTTTCCTTAGAAACGAAAGCCTTCATACATTACAGGATGGGGTAAAGCTCCCATACAGGCTATTTAGCTTTACGGTAGTCCCTCTACAAC
>CAJQZM010044253.1:0-12588 GCA_907164665.1 Colias nastes
CAATCTGGGACTTAAAGAAGTTACTAGTTACAGTCTGGGACTTTAAGAAGTTACTAGTTAAATCTAGGACTCTAAGAAGTTGCGAGTAATTTGATATTTGTTTCCCAGGTAATTGCCGTCTATCTCTAAGCGGTCACGTATCCGCGGCTACACAGTTACGGCTCGGACGTTCGGGAGCACTGTTACTCTCAGCTGATCTATCTGCTACTGATTTATCTGTGCGACTGTGGGATTTAGCTGCTGGTAAGATATACATATACATACATACATGTATAAATACATACAGTATACACATGAGTACAAAGATGCAATACATACAAGTGCTAATACGAGTTCGTGTATACATGTATACGTACACATAAGCAGACACCCACACATACGTATAGGGACACACATATATCTACATATTCCATACCTACTTAATATATAATATATCAACATTACACACTTACACCCGCCCATATCTTTATTGGTAATCACTGAATTCCTACTTTTACATTGATTTCTCTTTATTTTAGTTTAAACTATGCACTCAGTGATTCCACTCATTCTTTTATAATCTATATACTTAAAAATAATAACATCAAAATAGATGACAAAGGCAATACAAACAAATAAACACACCATTCATCATACACAAATATGTATACCTTTGTAAAAATGAAATTAACAACTACCCACATTTCAGGTAAACTAATAGCAGTATACACACCACCAGAACGCATTACCTCCTGCGAGATCCTCCTAGGAGGGTCCATCCTTGCTCTAGCCATGGAGAACTATAAGGAAATAGTCTGCGTCAAACTCTATGGTCCGACCATAGACTCGGTGAAACATGGCCGCGATCTAGAGTACGATGACGATGTCTATGGTCACATAGAGTATGAAGGGAAGACGTTTGAAGTCAAAGAGACATGATCGCTGGCGATCGAGTTATGATATCTAGCAATAATCTGTGGCTATTGAATGGGGGTTGAGGCTGCGTTGATGGTTTTTTTAGGGTTTTTTTTTCATGGTTGTTGTTTTATGTTTTTGTTCTTGTATATTTTAATAGAACATAGTGTAATTCTACTTTTGGCAATTGCTTACCCTGCGAAAGTAACATACTTAATAATGGTTTTTTTTTTTTTTGTTAAAAAAGAACTTTTTTTTTCTTATTGTACAATTTAAGTCCATTTAAACGTATGTATATTGTCGATACGGACGTTTAATGAATTAAGAAAACATCTTATAAACTTATCAACGTCAGCCTCAATTCTTCAATGATAGTAAAGATGCATTTTATATTTTATTTGTGTATTGGGTGCAGGTCACTGATGTTATTTAAATTTGTATACTTGTGGCACAAACAACTTATAAAGAAATATTGTAAATTATATCATCTCAAGTCATGTTTTTTTGTTTTTCAATTAAATTAAAAAGTCTTATTTTTATACTAGCTGTTGCCCGCAGCTTCGCCTGCGTGGAAAAGAAAAATTTTCATGGTAATAATTTTCATCCCCTATTTTATCCCCTTGGGGGTAGAATTGATCAAAATCCTTTCTTAGGGGACGCCTACGTTATGACATCTACCTGCATGCCAAATTTCAGCCCGATACGTCCAGTGGTTTGGGCTGTGCGTTGATAGATCACTATATCAGTCACCTTTGAGTTTTATATATATAGATAATTTTAACTGCTGGAGGAGCTTACCAATATTAGTAAAAAATCTATAAAACAAGATAAAACATAACTTATAAAATCATTGCTGTCAAAATGACGTCATAGTAATAAATAAATGTTAACGCACTTAACTAGGTATATCTTTAAGCGTGAAATGTCATTTTGACATTAGTCTTTAAACATCATGGTTTAGATATTTTTTTAAATATATGACAAATCGATTGTTCCCTAAATTTATTATTCACTTGTGAACAATAAATTTAGACCTAAAAACACTTAAAACAAAACAAACTTTTACTTATTGAGATAGAGGTTTATTAATTGATTAAAGATTTACAATATTTCTTTATACTGTTCCAATAAATAAACCGAACCGAAACAACTCTTACAAACATAAATATCCACATATACTCTAGTCAGCCATTTGTTTGTTTTAAAATTCTGTCGTTAAAATAAAAATTATACGAAAAAAAGATATTTGACAATTTTTGTCACAATATTACATTATCAATACTTACCTATTTATATATAGATATGGAAAATGTGTTTTCATAATTTTCAATCACCAACAAAATAATTTAAATATGTTGAGCGTCTCAGCTTTGCAAACAATCTGTAGCGTTGAAATAATAATTCAGATACTATAGATATATACCTACGTGCGTCGTTAAAATTTTTGTGTTCGGAATTGAAAAAACTAAAAAGAGCGTGTGTGCCGAGCACACGTGAAAGAAGTGAAACTTCTTTGGCAAAATTCAAAGATACCAAAATCTTCGCCTTACTCCATAACGTGACAATATTGCCATGACGCGACCTTAAAATTTTACTCTCAACGCGCCTAAAGTAGTTTCACTTCAAAAAGCTACGGCAAATATGTTCAATTGATTTTTTGCACAAATATTGCAAGCTTTTTACGACAGAATTATTTCTTTTTACGTTCGAATTCTCAAAATGCCATAAATAAGTAGTTATGAAACGTTTGCTCAATTTATTTTCAAGTAACGCAGGTTCGTTTAGCTATTTTATTATACATGATAGATATTCATAGTTATTTTTTATATTACGCAAAAAAATGCGTAGAAATTATAAAAAATAATTTATACTTGTGTTTGTGACCTCCATGTTGTTTTATTCACTACAGCGTTTATACTGCCACGTATCCCTTATGAATAAGAATAAAAAATGCCCAAAAAAAATAAAACTTAATGTTTGATCTATTACGCTTATTAATTACATTAATATAGTAATAATTATAATAAAACCTCTATTTGTAATGTTAATGTTTAGATGTAACTGTTATTAGACATTTTTCAGTGTTTTAACATTTTTTGTGCACATTGGTCTGTTTAGTGAAAACTTTGAGATTCACTGACAAATTATTTTAAATGTGGCAACACTATCAATGGTTTTAATTTTATATATACCGTACTGCGATCGCACATCTTAGTTTAACGACATAAAAAGAGCAAATTTAAGAAAATAATATTAAAATCGAATTGATTATTATTAATGGTATAAATATTTACCTACAATTATTTATGACATTCGAACTTATCAAAATTGCAGATTTTTTTGTGTTTATTCTATCAGAGAATCTCAAACTTTTTACCAGAAATTTGCCCAAGGTTTTGATTTTAAAAATAATTAGTGCACAAAGGATCGTCAAATTCAAATGATACATCACATATTTTTGGTTACATGCGTTTTTTCGCGTTCGAGCCCTACTATATTAATATAGTATTAAATTTATCTTACGATTTGGCTAATAACTGTAACTTATTTCTAGAGTGCCCTAATTCTTTATATCTAGCATATTGTAATTACAAAATTCCATAGGTGTCATGAATAACAATTCATCATCATCATCATCATCATCATCAGCCCATATACGTTCCCACTGCTGGGACGCGGGCCTCCTGTGAGGGTACAGACTATGATCCATGAATTATATGATGAACTAGCTGCTCCGCGCGGTTTCACCCCCGTGGATCCACTCCTGTTGGTCGTAGCGTGATGATATAGTTAGCCTATAACCTTCCTCGATAAATGGGCTATCTAACAACGAAAGAATTTTTCAAATCGGACCAGTAGTTCCCGAGATTAGCGCGTTCAAACAAACAAACAAACAAACAAACTCTTCAGCTTTATAATATTAGTATAGATTAAATACCGAAATTACCGATTACATATTCAAGATATTTTTTGCTTACATACAGTAAAAATATGTGTTACAATTCCTGTATGATTTTCACATAAAACTGTACAAGTTCAATATATTTATAGCTTATACAGGAAGCTAGGGAAGGAAAGTAGCGTTTTGCATTCATTGCTTCATTAAAATACCTAAACACTAAAAAAATTTTTTTCATGCTCCTATGGAATTAGTAATTATTCGTCTCGTATCTTTTGCTTAGCTCTCAACAAACACCCGCATAACTTTTGCGAATAAATCTCGTTGTTTTTTAAATGTTTTCGTCTATGTATTTGTAATTACGACTTGACCAAAGCAATCTATCTATATCTAGCTGTATTAGAACTATCTACTAATCTTAATATTGATACTAATTGAATAATGTCGAACTTTCCTTACGAAAATATCGTGTAAGAAAACAATGTTAATATTTAATACAATATGAAATTAATTAACTTTTGTGTGACTCAATTAAAAGGTTTTGGAAATCCATACTAATTAAGCGTAATAATTTTAACGCAATTATTTAAAAGTAACAAAATAATATGATTAGCTTTTCATAATAACTCGGAGTGCCCCTTGTAATGCACAATTTTAAAATTACCAATTCCCATGAACAATTCGTTAAAATATTGAATAAATTTATGTATAAACTCTATTTTGTCTATGGTTTCCTGTTTCTTATAACTTAGTCCTTAGATATGACAAAATATGCGCTTAACCTTGCGGAGAGAAGCGCTCGCTTCCGCATTTTACTCTTTTTAATACTGTATTAAATATATTTTTAGTTGTAGTTGTCAACAGGCTGGTCCCTGTTCTACCTACCTGATATTCTTTATATTTTAGGAAATAATTCCGGTTGTAGATGTGTAAGAGTTTAAACGAGTCGATTCGTTGACCCGTAATTGCTGTCTGAATTGTAATCAAATGAATTGTTACCATTATTTATTATCTCTGGAAAGATACATAATTATTGATGTCCAGATTAAATTATCGTTAATTGTGTTATTGTTTTTTTATTTAATCCCCCCTACCAACTGTAGCTGGTGCTAATTTTGGTGTTGATCTGATTGCGCTAGTAATTTTAAATCACTCGCAGGCAGATCTAAAAATTGCCACAATATAATTTTTTTAAGAAAAAAAAAACGATCACGAAGCGGGATCGGGCGTCTTTCCACCATTCCGGTTTACCATATTCTATTCTTTCAGTTTTATGTGTCTAAGGGACACCCCACGCCATCTATTGAGATAATTAACAACTTTCTCAACCAATATAAAACATTATTTCAATGACGACCCGGAAAGACGCGGGTTCGAATCGCGCCTCGTGATAGTTTTTTTTTCTATTCGTGATAATTTTTTATTTATAAAGCATTTGAATGCCTTAAAACCAAAATAAATTGCCACCATATTCATAAATCCTAAAAGTTCATACTTAATATGATAAAATGATCATTAACGAAGCAACATATTTGGGACTAGTTCGAGTCTAGTCAAGTTACAATTAACATCGAATTTGCCGAACAGAAATGATATCGAAATGCTCATATAAATATGAATTCTACACAATAATTTTTCGATTTGGCACAAATCTCATAAATCCAGCTTTCACATAATATAATCATCAAAATTGGTCTACCCAATAAAAGTACCCACCTGGCTATTAGGGTAACACTTGTTTAAAAAACAGTAAAAAATATGATGAATCCCGGTCTCGCACTTGCCGCTCACATCCAAACATTCTTCAAAAAAATATTGCAAATGTGGTAATATTATAAACTTTAATGGATTGGCGAATCCGTGCTAATGACAGTGACCGCCAATAACACTGGTCTGCAAAGAAATCCTCCTTTGAATAAAAATATGATAAACATGGAGATCTTAACATGCTGAATCTAGATCTGCTTTCAGTTTTTTTGTATCACGTCTAAATTTTTTTTTATTGTCGTTTTTAAATACCTCAAAATTCTATATTGTTTGGTAGTCTCTCTTGCAATAATGCTATTTTATTCGGTCTATATGATATTTTTCATCACAAAAACGACTTGAATTTATAAAACTAGAACGATGTCTACTGAAGACATTATTTTTACACTAATTTGTAGGGAATTTATGGGCTTCCGTAGTTCTCATTATGACTCCGCGGCGCTCAGTTCAAAGTAAAGTTTTAAGGTGACGGTTGATGATTTTATCCTAATAATTTGGTAAATTTTTTATATTGTACTGATATATTGATGAAAATTTGTATATAATTTCAACCATAAAGCAAAATTGAATCACGTGTTATGGATATTTAAACGACGCAATATCGAAAGCGCGAGTCTTTAGTGTGGTCTCTAAGAGAATGCAAATGCGGGAGCTTAGATAAGACTTAAATTATGAAATTAAGCAGACTAAAGCTGTAAAAAGAGTATCTGGTGACCACTATGAAACATTTCACCAGAAGTTTGAGAGGAGATACGGAAAAGCTAACTGAAAATATAGTAAAATATAGATAATAAGTTGGCAGCAAAGTTTGCTGATTTTACTTGATCGATTCGTCGTGAAACTCCTTATAAAATATTAAAAGAAAAGAAAACTACTAATTGAAACAATGTAAATAATGTGTAATTATATTGTCTTATAGTTTTTAATAGTTTTCTTGACATTATTTGTAATGTTTAAACCTAATTATTAAAATAACGATGTATTCTTAGAACAAAAAAATGGGTTTCTTTCAAATTAAACCACAAAAAATCAAGACGTGATACAAATTTTTTAAAACTTAATTTCTGTTCAGAAGTATCATTTCTATAATAATCTTGTGCAAAAATAAGAAGGAGCGCGAAATAAAATTTTTTTGCAGACCAGTGTAATCTGTCTACGCAATAACCATAAATTCAAATTCAAATTCAAATTATATTTATTTGCATGAATGTAGTTACAAATTATAGATGTTTTAATTACAATATTATGTGGCTAATACATTCTACCCATTGATTGGGTGTGCAAATATTAAAAAAGAAAGTTGATTAGTCTAATAACGTTGCTTCCGCGTAACTAAGCTACCATTTACCTACCAATGACCTAACCAGAGCAATGGAACCACAAGCACATTTACCAATATCTATACCAATAACACAGACATCACACAAAAAAGTCTGTAAAATCGCATAAGGCCAACGTCAACGATAAGCCGTACCACACTCAACTCAACTTATCTCATCATAACTTAACTTCAACGCTTATGGACACAGGGATTGATCGTCGGGGTTGGGCTTGCGCCATCGCTTCCACGGACTCACGGCAGCGACCCACCTGCAGTGGATGTCGCAACCCTTTAGTTTTAATAAAATAGTTAATAATTTTAATTGTCATTCTGTTTGAAGCATCGAGCTTTTTCAGACATGTTAATTTTCGTAAATAAATGAATTTTAAGTACGTATGGGGTTTCATATTTATAACTACTGCTACGGACCTCAAAATTAACTCCACATCCACATCTCTGTTTGTTTCCTATCATACTTATATTTTTTAATGAGTCATTTGAGAAATTTTTAAAGAAGGAATTGTGAAAAATTCGTGGAAAATCCGTTATCCGCATACCTATCATCCCTTTCCCGTGGGACCGGGTTTCTCGGATAACAAACTATCTTTTGTACCAAATTTCATCCAAATCGGTTCAATGGTTCAGGTATGAAAAAGAGACAGACGGACAGAGATTTAAAATATTATTTATAATATTGTTAGTTATGATACCTTACCAGGGACTATAAGCTTTTTTATGTACATAAGATGACTTCATAAAGATAGAAAATGAAACGAAAACGATTGATGATTATCTTTTATTTTTAAATAACATAATTTACAGCAAAAGAATTGGTGTCTACACTAAAGTAAGCTATTATTTAGCAGGATTGGAACAGGCCCTTGGCGCGCATCTCTTCGAACTCCTTCTCGGCATCATATGTCCTGTAACAAAAAAATAGCATTTATTTGATGAATACATTTAGAATTTCAAGATATTTTACTTTTTAAAAATCAGAAAAAAAAATTAAGTTTAAATTGACAAATCACTTATATAAACAATTTATTGTCGTAACATTTTGCCCTTGGTATTCTATATAAAGAAATTTTACATTATTATTTAATATTTTTAAATTTGAATTCCACCATTGTTGCGACTTGAGTATAATGTGAGTACATTAATACATTTAGCTAGGCTTTTAACTGAATGGTGCTGTTTAATTAACTACCTGAATGAAAACCAGCCGTATCATTAAATATAACAATGTTGTTATGTTAAAGAAAATTTTACCAAAATGATTAATAAAACCTAGGCTAATAAATTATTTATTTTATTATTAATGAAAAGTCTGATTTAAGCAGTTGTCTGCAACATGTACAAGGACAGTTACATTTGTAACAATAGATTAAGAATGTCATTTTATAAAATTCATTTCCTGGGTTTTAGATAAAAAGGTAGAAAATAAGGTAAGGTAAAGGTAGAAAGGTAAATCTTATACTTAGTTTATCTGTTAATTACAGACATATTAATGAATTGAATGTTATGTTAGATTTTATACATAATATGATATATAGTGATATTTAGACATTAAACACTTCTTTTAAGGATTTTAAACACGATTTATTAATCATATTATTTATTCCAATGCAATGTTATGACTTTCTTTAATTTCTAATACAAACATGTTTCTTTAATTTCAAATACTCATGTAAATTCAAACAGAAGAAGATGGTGATATTTGTCTCTCACCTGTAGAATTCAGCATACTTCCTCTTGCGCTCATTTCCGACAATTTGCTTGAAGGCAACCGCGCTCACGCCAGAAAGGACCAAAGCGATGATCAGGTTACGCTTGATGGCTGTGTTGAGGAGCCCTCGCATCTGGGGCTTCGCTACAGTGGACACTGCGCTTTCACCGGCCATCTAAATATTGCATAATGCATTTTTAGATTATTTGTTTATTATATATATTTTTGTTTATATATAATACATACACATAGAGAAGCAATGAAATGAAAAGGTATTTGATAGACTGTTGACTCAGAATCTTATAGAACAGAAGAAATTCAGACAATAGTCAAAAACTTAAAAGAATTATTTAAAGTAACCTGGATGATGTAGACCTAAGATGTAGGTGATCAATGCACAATATGAAATTTCTTTATAAAATATAACTATAGCAAACAATTAAAAAATTAAATGGTGTCGGTTAACTCCAAAACCATGACAATAAAGATTTACTACTTATGAAATGAGTTTATCAGTGTGCATACTTATCATGGAAATATTATATTAGAAAAAAAATTATACCAATATAGTAAATCCTTAAAATCATTAGGTAATGGTTCTAATTTTCCTAATAATTGATCATTATTATTTCATATTTGGAATCTAAAATAATTAAATAGGTACCTACTTAATTTCATTAAAAATTCCTTTGAAAATGGAATACAATAAAGTAGGGTTATTTTTTATCTATACTTCCCATACTATAGAAAATAGGTTGTAAGTCGTTAGTCCTAAATGATAATCTATTATAAGTTTATCAATTAGTCGAATAATCTATATCTGAATAGAAAAGATGCAAGTTTTTATATGAGTGGAGGAAAATATTATTGACGTTCTTACATAACACCAAACCTTAAAAGTCTTAGTCAATTAGGACATGAAACTGTATGAGTAATGTGAAGTAGAGCTTTAAATTACTTAATTAAAAATTACTTACGTTTTATAATAATATGGAATTGGTATCCGCAACACAACCAAAGATTTTAATACTTGCACAATACTTTTAGCAAGTAGATAAACTACGAGATACCTAAACTGTTTTCTATGAGCGATCGTTTTGTGATTCGTGTGACATTTGCTGCAGCACAGAAACCTTTCGCTATTGGCTATTTCGTTTAGTCGCAATATGCTAGCCAATACAGGAACGAGAAAATGGTATTGATTGGAGTTGTAAAAACGTAGACAGAGAATCCAATAGACACCGGCAATGCGTGTCGCAGAAAGAGATAAAAAAGAATACGTCACAATATTTAGGGTTACCGTGTGAGGGAAAATTTACCCCGCAATTTGTAAGATACAAATCTCTCAATATCATTATTCACTTATCATAAGTGGATAATAATGAGATATCCACATTACATACTTACATGTTTATACTAATATTATAAAGAGGAAATGTTTGTAATTATGTATGTATGTATGGTTTTCACGCATAAACTACTGGACCGATTTCAAAAATTCTTTCACCATTAGAAAGCTGCATCTTCACTGAGCAACATAGGCTATATTGCATTTTCAAAAAAATTAGAGATCCTTACCAAAAATGCAATAATGTATCCTTAATAAAAATTCTGTCATCGCGTGCGCTGCGGAATCTTTTGAAAATAGAACAAATAAATGTTCTACGGTATTATAGAATGGACCAATATCTACAAGAAAGTCCGCGATATTCCATTCAAAAGATATAAAGAAATTTTTAAAAGTGTCAATTTACAGAAAATAGTAGGTATAGTGTTTAATACAATGAGGAGGTGTAGTGCGGGACGGGGTGAAGGTGAGGAGGGAAGGGATATTCGCAGGAACTACTTTGATTCCGATTTGAAAAATTCTTTCAGTGTTAGATAGCCCATTGATCGAGGAAGGCTATAGTAGGCTATATTGTACCATAACACTTAGACCAAAAGGAGTGGAGCCACGCGGGTGAAACCGCGGAGCGCAGCTAGTATATAATAAACATATTACTTTTAGATGGGTAATACATATTATGTATATACACATACCTATATATTATATAATATGTATATATCATTATCATAATCCCATATGAAAATGTGTATGTAATGATAATGTAGATGAAAACTCGATTGTTTATTATTTTTTATAAAATAAAATAAAAAAAATAAAAGAATGTTTATTTTCGAAAGTATTAACAGATACACACGTTAATTATATTGACAGACCCGCGAAGGCGCAAAAAAAAACGAAATTTACTTAATAATAATTTATTGTAATAAAAAAATTACATTTAAATTATCTCTTTAACTACGTCCCTCCGGTTCAATGTTGGAACCAAGAGTGTCCATTGTCTTCGGCGGGGCAGCGTCGCGGTGGTGGTGATTGCCGTAATACTTTCTAACCTTCGGTTTTGGTTTCCAATCTGTTCATCCTGTAGCTACAATCCAAATTTGTCGTAAATTATCCGGTTCAGGAAAACTGGAACAAGCCATTGAATATTTCAGATATTTAATTAAATACACACTGCAGAATATATATTATTATTTCCCATAATAGTGGGTAACAACTTGTAGAAAAGTTGGCAACACAAAATTTTTTAGGTTAAAATTTATAATTGTTATTTTTGTTGTTTTTAAACAATGTATTCAAGTCAACAGCACGTGATACACAATATATTAACACGCTGAAATATCATGAAGGCCTATAAACTGATAAGAGTTGTATACTTACGAGTGAAAAGACAATCCAGGCATTTTCGTTCCACTATCACTTTTACACCCTTTAACGCTACACCGCACCATGGTATTATTTTATAAGGTATTAACAGTAAGTCTAAATCATTCAAAACCAAACATACCATGAATTACGTAACTTAGAACATGTAAAAACTATATTTTTATGGAAGACGATAGCTAGCTGTCAAACTTTGTTTATCAAAGTAGGTTGCTATTCTTGAAAAAAGCGGCACGTTGCGTGAAACAAAAAATTTTATCGTTCTCTCTCATTTCTTTACACAACACCGGCATAAGTTGCTCTTTTTCTTGTGTGAATGCGACATAAGATATCAATTTGTCTATTGGTTTCTCTGTCTACGTGTAAAAATGTTGCAGTAAGTACTCTTTGGTTTAGCATTAAATGTAGATAAAATATAATATGGTTTTTTTTATCTTATCATGAAAAATTATCGTTAAATAACTCAAATGCTAGCCAAAAAACTAAAGAAAGTCTAGTAAGTCTGTAAATTTTCAAGAAAATCGCAGAATAAAATTCTACAATCCTAAATATTTTTAAGCAGCATTGAGCTATTTTTAGTAGGGGAAAACCCTATTGGGAGGTGTCACCACTCATCAAAATGACGCTCATTGGCTCATTTTGATGAGTGGTGACACCTCAAATTATTAATATTCGTAATACTTACGAAGTATTCTGCTAATTTATTACATTTTCGAATGATCATTAATTATTTTAAAATATGTATTTTACTTTAACAAATATATATTTTTTGCCTGAGTAATTTTATCGTTGGCACATAAACAACCACCGTTTTTTTTTCAATAAATTTTATATTTAATCAGATGAATAATTAATGGCCAGATTGACTATTTTATACTTCTAACATCCCTTTCACGGTTTATTTATTCATCTATTCAGAATGTTGGTAGAGTACATATTATTATCTAAATTCAATCTTTGAACAGATCAACGTGTGTAACGGTTTTTTTGCATTAAGGCTAAATTCCTTTCACTGCTTTTGAAATGTGTGGGCTTTATCCAGGCAACGCCCGGGCTGATAGAAATTTAATATATTATATTGTCTATTACACTCAACGTCGTTGATAACATTTCATAAAGCAGAAGCTTTCAACAGGGAACTAAGTCTTTTTTAGACTATTGGTTTTCAAGATTTATGGGGGATGTGTTTCAAATAACTCTATATTAATATTTTTGAAATGAAGGATTGGTCAGATTGAAACAACAAAGTATTT
>CAJQZM010044254.1:0-10258 GCA_907164665.1 Colias nastes
GGACTTTAAGCAGTTACTGGTTAGAATCTGGGACTTTAAGCAGTTACTGGTTACAGTCTGGGACTTTAAGAAGTTACTAGTTAAATCTAGGCCTCTAAGAAGTTGCGAGTAATTTGATATTTGTTTCCCAGGTAATTGCCGTCTATCTCTAAGCGGTCACGTATCCGCGGCTACACAGTTACGGCTCGGTCGTTCGGGAGCACTGTTACTCTCAGCTGATCTATCTGCTACTGATTTATCTGTGCGACTCTGGGATTTGGCTGCTGGTGAGATATACACATACATAAATATACATACAGTATACACACTTGCATATGATGTTAACCGATGTCCGAGGTACCTATACATATAAATTTATACTTACATTTAGGCAATTACACACATGCACTGCACATTACATATACAGCCGCCCATATCTTTTAATGGTAATCACTGTATTCCTACTTTTACATTGATTTCTCCTTATTTTAGTTAAAACTATGCACTCAGTGATTCCACTCATTCTTTTATAATCTATATACTTAAAAATAATAACATCAAAATAGATGACAAAGGCAATACAAACAAATAAACACACCATAATTCATCATACACAAATATGTATATCTTTGTAAAAATGAAATTAACAACTACCCACATTTCAGGTAAACTAATAGCGGTATACACACCACCAGAACGCATTACCTCCTGCGAGATCCTCCTAGGCGGGTCCATCCTTGCTCTAGCCATGGAGAACTATAAGGAAATAGTTTGCGTCAAACTCTATGGTCCGACCATAGACTCGGTGAAACATGGCCGCGATCTAGAGTACGATGACGATGTCTATGGTCACATAGAGTATGAAGGGAAGACGTTTGAAGTCAAAGAGACATGATCGCTGGCGATCGAGTTATGATATCTAGCAATAATCTGTGGCTATTGAATGGGGGTTGAGGCTGCGTTGATGGTTTTTTAGGGTTTTTTTTATTCGTGTTTTTTTTCATGGTTGTTGTTTTATGTTATTGTTCTTGTATATTTTAATAGAACATAGTGTAATTCTATTTTTGGCAATTGCTTACCCTGCGAAAGTAACATACTTAATATTTTTTTTTTTTTGTTAAAAAAGAACTTTTTTTTTCTTATTGTACAATTTAAGTCCATTTAAACGTATGTATATTGTCGATACGGACGTTTAATGAATTAAGAAAAAATCTTATAAACTCATCAACGTCAGCCTCAATTCTTCAATGATAGTAAAGATGCATTTTATATTTTATTTGTGTATTGGGTGCAGGTCACTGATGTTATTTAAATTTGTATACTTGTGGCACAAACAGCAACGTATAAAGGAATATTGTAAATTATATCATCTCAAGTCATGTTTATTTGTTTTTCAATTAAATTAAAAAGTCTAATTTTTTATATAATTTTAACTGCTGGAGGAGCTTACCAATATTGGTAAAAATCTATAAAACAAGATAAAACATAACTTATAAAATCATTGCTGTCAAAATGACGTCATAGTAATAATTAGATGTTAACGCACATATCTATATCTTTATGCGTGAAATGTCATTTTGACATTAGTCTATATACAACATCATGGTTTACATATTTTTTCAATTATATGACAAATCGATTGTTCCCTAAATTTATTATTCACTTGTGAACAATAAATTTAGATCTAAAAACAAAACAAACTTTTACTTATTGAGATAGAGGTTTATTAATTGATTAAAGATTTACAATATTTCTTTATACTGTTCCAATAAATAAACCGAAGTACAACTCTTACAAACATAAATATCCACATAACCTCTAGTCAGCCATTTGTTTGTTTTAAAATTCTGTCGTAAAAAGAAAATTTGTACGAAAAAAAGACATTTGAAAATTGTCACAATATTAAATTATCAATACCTACCTATTTATATATAGATGTGGAAAATGTGTTTTCATAATTTTCAATCACCAACAAAATAATTAAAATATGTTTAGCGTCTCAGCTTTGCAAACAATCTGTAGCGTTGAAATAATAATTTAAAATGAATATTCGGAATTGAAAAAACTAAAAAGAGCGTGTGCCGAGCACCCGTGTAAGAAGTGAAACTTCTTTGGCAAAATTCAAAGATACCAAAATCTTCGCCTTACTCCATAACGTGACGATATTGCCATGACGCGACCTTAAAATTTTACTCTCAACGCGCCTAAAGTAGTTTCACTTCAAAAAGCTACGGCAAATATGTTCAATTGATTTTTTGCACAAATATTGCAAGTTTTTTACGACAGAATTATTTCTTTTTACGTTCGAATTCTCAAAATGCCATAAATAGTTATGAAACGTTTGCTCAATTTATTTTCAAGTAACGCAGGTTCGTTTAGCTATTTTATTATACATGATAGATATTCATATTTATTTTTTATATTACGCAAAAATGCGTAGAAATTATAAAAAATAATTTATAATTTTGTTTGTGACCTCCATGTTGTTTTATTCACGACAGCGTTTATACTGCCACGTATCCCATAAGAATAAGAATAAAAAATGCCCAAAAAAAAAATAAAACTTAATGTTTGATCTATTACGCTTATTAATTACATTAATATAGTAATAATTATAATAAAACCTCTATTTGTAATGTTAATGTTTAGATGTAACTGTTATTAGACATTTTTCTGTGTTTTAACATTTTTTGTGCACATTGGTCTGTTTAGTGAAAACTTTGAGATTCACTGACAAATTATTTTAAATGTGGCAACACTATCAATGGTTTTAATTATCTATACCGTACTGCGATCGCACATCTTAGTTTAACGCACATTAACGACATAAAAAAAAGACGGGTTGCACTCCGGGAGTGCCGGCAGAAGTGAAAACTTGATTATTAACGTTGAGAGGGGATAGCTGTCTACTCTCCATCCGTCTTACGCTTTTTCGATCAGGTCACGTGTCCTGACGCGAGTTTAAGATTTTATACCCATTACAGAAAAAGTGCTCAACGCCGCTAAAGAAGTTTTCACTTCAAAAAGCAAATTTAAGAAAATAATATTAAAATCGAATCGAATTGATATTTACAATTATTTATGACCAAATTTATGACATTCGAACCTATCAAAATCAGAGAATCTCAAACTTTTTACCAGCAATTTGCCCAAGGTTTTGATTTTAAAAATAATTAATGCACAAAGGATCGTCAAATTCAAATGATATCACATATTTTTGGTTACATGCGTTTTTTCGCGTTCGAGCCCTACTATATTAATATAGTATTAAATTTATCTTACGATTTGGCTTATAACTGTAACTTATTTCTAGAGTGCCCTAATACTTTATATCTAGCATATTTTAATTACAAAATTCCATAGGTGTCATGAATAACAATTCATCATCATCATCATCATCAGCCCATATACGTTCCCACTGCTGGGACACGGGCCTAGCCTATGAGGGTACAGACCATGATCCATGAATTATATGATGAATTAAATACCGAAATTACCGATTACATATTCAAGATATTTTTTGCTTACATACAGTAAAAATATGTGTTACAATTCCTGTATGATTTTCACATAAAACTGTACAAGTTCAATATATTTAAAGCTTATACAGGAAGCTAGGGAAGGAAAGTAGCGTTTTGCATTCATTGCTTCATTAAAATAAACACTAAAGAATTTTTTTTTCATGCTCCTATGGAATTAGTAATTATTCATCTCGTATCTTTTGCTTAGCTCTCGACAAACACCCGCATAACTTTTGCGAATAAATCTCGTTGTTTTTTAAATGTTTTCGTCTATGTATTTGTAATTACGACTTGACCAAAGCAATCTATCTATATCTAGCTGTAATATAACTATCTACTAATCTTAATATTAAACTAATTGAATAATGTCGAACTTTCCCTACGAAAATATCGTGTAAGAAAACAATGTTAATATTTAATACAATATGAAATTAATTAACTTTTGTGTGACCCAATGAAAAGGTTTTGGAAATCCATACTAATTAAGCATCATTTTAACGCAATTATTTAAATGTAACAAAATAATATGATTAGCTTTTCTTAACTCGGAGTGCCCCTTGTAATGCACAATTTTAAAATTACCAATTCCCATCAACAATTCGTTAAAATATTGAATAAATTTATGTATAAACTCTATTTTGTCTATGGTTTCCTTTTTCTTATAAATTAGTCCTTATATTACAAAATATGCGCTTAACCTTGCGGAGAGAAGCGCTCGCTTCCGCATTTTACTCTTTTCTAATACTGTATTAAATATTTTTAGTTGTAGTTGTCAACAGGCTGGTCCCTGTTCTACCTACCTGATATTCTTTATATTTTAGGAAATAATTCTGGTTGTAGATGTGTAAGAGTTTTAACGAGTCGATTCGTTGACCCGTAATTGCTGTATGAATTGTAATCAAATGAATTGTTACCATTATTTATTATCTCTGGAAAGATACATAATTATTGATGTCCAGATTAAATTATCGTTAATTGTGTTATTGTTTTTTTATTTTATCCCCCCTACCAACTGTAGCTGGTGCTAATTTTGGTGTTGATCTGATTGCGCTAGAAATTTTAAATCACTCGGAAGATCTAAAATTGCCACAATATAATTTAAAAAAAAAAAGGATCACGAAGCGGGATCGGGCGTCTTTCCACCATTCCGGAGCGACGCCTGACCAACTCAGCCATCCGTAATCCCGCCAGAGCAATCGAATTTATTCTATTCTTTCAGTTTTATGTGTCTAAGGGACACCCCACGCCATCTATTGAGATAATTAACAACTTTCTCAACCAATATAAAACATTATTTCAATGACGACCCGGAAAGACGCGGGTTCGAATCCCGCCTCGTGATAGTTTTTTTCTATTCTTTAAATTTTTTATTTATAAAGCATTTGAATGCCTTAAAACCAAAATAAATTGCCACCATATTCATAAATCCTAAAAGTTCATAATATGATAAAATGATCATTAACGAAGCAACATATTTGGGACTAGTTCGAGTACCTACCTATATTACTTGCTCTGTGGAGTCTAGTCAAGTTACAATTAACATCGAATTTGCCGAACAGAAATGGTATCAAAATGCTCATATAAATATGAATTCTATACAATAATTTCTCGATTTGGCACAAATCTCATAAATCCAGCTTTCACATAAAATAATCATCAAAATTGGACTACCCAATAAAAGTAGCCACCTGGCTAATAAGGTAACACTTGTTTAAAAACAGTAAAAAAATATTATAATGAATCCGGGTCTCACACTGATCTGCCGCCGCTCACATCCAAACATTCTTCCAAAAAATATTGCAAATGTGGTCCTGTAACTTTTGTGGATTGGCGAATCCGTGCTAATGACATTATTGACAGTAACCGCTTGGCTAAGCTACCAATGACCCAACCAGTGCAATGGAACCACCAAGCACATTGAATACCTTTACCAATATGTACATATATATACCAATAATACAGACATCACACAAAAAAAGTCTGTAAAATCGCATAAGGCCAACGTCAATGATAAGCCGTAGGTACCACACTCAACTCAACTTATCTCATCATAAAGGTACAAGTCCGAGACGGGCCGCAGACCGCAAACTGCAACAGCAAACTGCAAGCGACACCACTTGTTTCTATGAACATCTATGAATTGATTCGCGCGGCGACACTGCTGCCTGCAGACGCGACGCGCAGCGATTCATAGATGTTCATAGAAACAAGTGTTGTCGCTTGCAGTTTGCTGTTGCAGTTTGCGGTCTGCGGCCCGTCTCGGACTTGTACCTTAACTTAACTTCAACGCTTATGAGTTATGGACAGTTGGACACAGGGATTGATCGTCGGGGTTGGGCTTGCGCCATCGCTTCCACGGACTCACGGCAGCGACCCACCTGCGGTGGATGTCGCAACCCTTTAGTTTAAATAAAATAGTTAATTAATTTTAATTGTCATTCTGTTTGAAGCATCGAGCTTTTTCAGATATGTTAATTTTCGTAAATAAATGAATTTTAAATACGTATGGGGTTTTATTTTTTTAACTACTGCTACGGACCTCAAAATTAACTCCACATCCACATCTCTGTTTGTTTCCTATCATACTTATATTTTTTAATGAATCATTTGAGAAATTTTTAAAGAATAGAAAAAAATTCGATCACGAGGCGGGCTTCGAACCCGCGTCTCTCACCTTTCAGACAATTTTCTCATAAAGAATTTGAATGATATGAAACTAAATGCCTTTTCCTCGTAACTAACTATTTTCTTTTAATTATTTTTAAAATTAAAAAAAATAGTAAATTCAGGAATTAGATGTATCCCTACGATAATTTCTGTATTTCTTGAGTTAAACTCGTATTTGTGCGAGTCGAAAGATAGTTTCGTGAAAAGCTCAATTTTATTAAAATGTATCTTCCTCACTAGTATTAACTAGGTAGGTAGGTTCTTCGCTTTTTGTATACATTGTATTTTTAATTTTTGTATGTATAGGACTTCATAAGGATGCAAAATGAAACGAAAACTTTTGATGATTAATTTGTATTTTTAAATTACATAATTTACTACACTAGTACGCTATAATTTAGCAGGATTGGAACAGGCCCTTGGCGCGCATTTCTTCGAACTCCTTCTCGGCATCATATGTCCTGTAAAAAAAAATTGCACTTATTTATACATTAGAATTTCAGGATATTTTACTTTTTAAAAATCAGGAAGATTTTTTTTTATTTAATTTAACAAAACATATATCTAAACAATTTTATATGATCACTTTTTTATGCTTTGTATATTTTATATAATCTTCTTATATATAAAAATGAATCGCAAAATGTGTTGGTAAGCGCATAACTCGAGAACGGCTGAACCGATTTCGATAATTCTTTTTTTATTATATTCCTTGAAGTACGAGGATGGTTCTTATGTAGAGAAAACGTAAACATGTACCACGGGCGAAGCCGGGGCGGACCGCTAGTAAATTATAATTGTATGTAAAGAAAACACACATTAATAAAACACGTAGGTCCTAGGCTAATCATGAAATGTCTCATTTAATTGAATAAAAGTCAGTCCTTTTTTGTTACATTTGTAACAATAGATAAAGAATGTCATTTTATAAAATACATTTCCTGGGTTTTAGATAAAAAGGTAGTATCTTACAGTTTATCTGTTTATTACAGATATTAATGAATTGAATTTTATACAAAATATGATATAATATAGTGATATTTATACATTATAGCTTTTTAAAAGATTTTAAATAAAATAAGCTTTATTTATTCCACCTTACAATTAATAAATACATATACATATGACATTTTAGTTTTTTATCTATTCCTTGTTAGGTGGCCCCTTATGGGTAAAAGCCTCCTCCATCTTGTACCAAAGATCCCTATCTTGGGCCATACGCATCCAGTTTTTGCCTGCTATGTTCTCTATGTCGTCCACCCACCTCTTCTTCTGCCTTCCCACTTTCCTTTTGCCGATTGGGCCCTGCCATTTAGTGGTATGGTATGTCCATCTGTCATCTTTATATCTAGACAGGTGTCCTGCCCATTTCCACTTTTGTTTTAAACTGAAAGTTTGGTTTTCTTGCGAATGTCCACGTTCCTTTGTTTTTCTATTCTTCTTAGTTTCAGTATACTTTGTTCCATAGCATGTTGGCATGATGAAATTTTGTTCTTGACTTGTTCTGTAAAGACCCATGTCTGGCTTGCATAAGTAAGGCTTGGGAGAATACAGGAATCCATTATTGTCTTTTTTGTTTAAAATCTTTTAAAACAAAAGATTTTAAATGCGAGTCATTAATTATTAGGTATATTATTTATGTTATGTTATGACTTTCTCTAATTTCTTTAACTTCTAATACTCGCGTAAGATCAAACACAAAAAGATATTATTGATTTTAGTCTTTACCTGTAGAATTCAGCATACTTCCTCTTGCGCTCATTTCCGACGATTTGCTTGAAGGCAACCCCGCTCACGCCAGCGAGGACCAAAGAGATGATCAGGTTACGCTTGATGGCTGTGTTGAGGAGCCCTCGCATCTGGGGCTTTGCTGCGGTGGACACTGCGCTTTCACCAGCCATCTAAATATTGCATAATGCATTTTTAGATTGGTCATTTATTATATATACTTTTGTTAACTATATAATACATAACAATACATACACATAGATGCAGATACACATAGCAATGAAATGAAAAGGTATTTGATAGACTGTTGGCTATATTGTATATAGTGGATTGCAAATTCGGAATCTTATAGAACAGAAGAAATTCAGACAATAGAAAAATCTTTAAAGTAACCTGAATGATGTAGACCTAAGATGTAGGTGATCAATGCACAATATGAAATGCATTTCTTTATAAAATACTAGCCGCTCCGCGCGGTTTCACCCCCGTGGCTCCTCTCCTGTTGGTCGTAGCGTGATGATACATAGCCTATAGCCTTCCTCGGTAAATAAGCTATCTAACACCGAAAGAATTTTTTAAATCGGACCAGTAGTTCCCGAGATTAGTGCGTTCAAACAAACAAACAAACAAACAAACAAACAAACAAACTCTTCAGCTTTATAATATTAGTATAGATAACTATAGCAAACACTTAAAAACTTAAATAGTGTCGGTTAACTCCAAAACCATGACAATAAAGATTTACTACTTATAAAATCAGTTTATCAGTGTGCATACTTATCATGGAAATATTATGTCAGAAAAAAATTATACCAATACATATTAGAGTAAATCCTTAAAATCATTAATGGTTCTAATTTTCCTAATTGATCATTATTATTTCATATTTGGAATCTAAAATAATTAAATAGACCATTTCATTAGAAATTTCTTTGAAAATAGAATACAATAAAGTAGGGTTATTTTTTTTATCTACACTTCCCATACTATATAAAATAGGTTGTAAGTCGTTAGTCCTAAATGATAATCTATTATAAGTTTATCAATTATGTCGAATAATCTATAACTGAATAGAAAAGATGCAAGGGTTCATATGAGTGGAGGAAAATATTATTGACGTTCTTACATAACACCAAACCATAAAAGTCTAATCTCAATTAGTTAATAAACATGAAATTGTATGAGTAATGTGAAGTACAGCTTTAAATTATTTAATTAAAAATTACTTACGTTTTATAATAATATGGTATTGGTATCCGCAACACAACCAAAGATTTTAATACCTACTTGCACAATACTTTTAGCAAGTAGATAAACTGTTTTTTTTTTTAGGATCGATCGTTTCGTGATTCGTGTGACATTTGCTGCAGCACAGAAACCTTTCGCTATTGGCTATTTCGTTGAGTCGCAATAAAGCTAACCAATACAGGAACCAGAAAATTGTATTGATTAGAATTATTGTTAAAATTATGCAGTACTCTGTGGTTTAGTCATAAATGTAGATAAAATATAATATGTTTTTTTTAAATCATTTATTGCTAATTATGGAATAAATAACAATAACAGTGAAATGCTAGCCAAAAAACGAAAAGAAAGCCGTTCAGTGTAGTAAATTTTCAAGAATATCGCAGATTAAAATTCTACAATCCTATGTAAATATTTTTAAGCAGCATTGAGCTATTTTTGGTAGGGGAAAACCTTATTGGGAGGTGACGCCACTCATCAAAATGAGCGTAGTATAATAGTATGTAATATCGGTAATACATAAGGAGTATTGCGCCAATTTATTACATTTTCGAATGATCATAAATTATTTTAAAATAGGTATTTTATCTCAAAACCTATATATATTTTATGCCCGAGTAATTTAATCGTTGGCACATATAAACAACCACCGTTTTTTGAATAAAGTTAATATTTAATCAGATGAATAATTAATTAATGGCCAGACTGACTATTTTATACTTATAACATCCCTTTCACGGTTTATTTATTCATCTATTCAGAATGTTGGTAGAGTACATATTATTATCTAAATTCAATCTTTGAACAGATCAACGTGTGTAAGTTTTTTTTACATTTAGGCTAAATTCCTTTCACTGCTTTCGAACTGTGTGGGTACTAGCTTTATCCAGGCCACGCCCGGGCTGATAGAAATTTAATATACATATATTGTCTATTAGACTCAACGTCGTCTCAACAGGGAACGAAGCGTTCTAAGAGTTCTAACAGACGAACGGCAAGGCAAGATTAGCAATGCAAGGCTATTGGTTTTAAATTATTATCAGCTGTTTTATTTCAAATAACTCTTGGTTCATATTTTTGAAATGAAGGATTGGTCAGATTGAAACAACAAAGTATTT
>CAJQZM010044259.1:0-36698 GCA_907164665.1 Colias nastes
AGGACCTAGAGGGCTATCCGAATCACCCCCATGTATGTTATGCGATTCTTCGTATTTTCGGAGTTATGACGTTTTTTTCAATTTTTCACCTATCGCCGAGTACGATGATATTTTCAGTCATGGTGACGTCAATTATTGCGCTAGATGCTTGATTTTTTTTTTGTTTGCTAAGCTGAAAGATGCAATTCAGTATGGTAACATTTACTATCGTTAGATCTTTGAATGGAATAAAAAAAAGAATTAAATGCCAAGAAAGATGAATTCGTAATCGTAAAACATTATTATTAATGTACAATTATTTGTACAATTTGCTATTTTCCTGTTCTTGACATGTTTGACGTACCAATTACCTCTTCAATTAATTTGCAGAATACATGAACACCAACGTCATAATTATTTTTATGAAAAGTCAGCACAAATGTTATCCTACGTAAAATATACCTAAGCATATTTAACATAATATACCTAGACAATCTATCTACATAATTATTATCTATCTATCTATTTATCTCTTTACATATCTACCCAATCTTGCCTAGAGCAAAGGATATCTACGGCATAAACGATCGCGATGGTAGGTACATAACAATATCATCTTTGTTATAAATTAAGTAGGTACCTATGTTTCAATGCAAATTGATCGTAAAAATCCTACTTCTATAAATATATAATTAAAATGGTATTACATGTAATTAACAAACAGGTATATTTAATTATCGAGAGATAACTAAGTACCCACTTCCTAACCTTGTCCTGATGTTAACTAACCGCAACATAATATTTAACATAGTTATCTATATACCTATATAAAACTCAAAGGTGACTGATATAGTGATCTATCAACGCACAGCCCAAACCACTGGACGTATCGGGCTGAAATTTGGCATGCAGGTAGATGTCATAACGTAGGCGTCCCCTAAGAAAGGATTTTAGAAAATTCATCCCCTAAAGGGGTAAAATAGGGGATGAAAATTTGTATTATGTAAATTTATCTTTTCCACGCAGGCGAAGCTGCGGGCAACAGCTAGTTTTACATAAAACAATAATTAATCTATTAATTATATATCGCTCACATACTAATAGTAGTTCAACAAAAAAATATTAACCGAAATCATCTCCGAAAAAAAAAACTTGTTTATGAAAATATATATGTATAATATTATGAATGATACCTACTCATGTATCTATATCATCGTATAATTTAAGATCATAATATATTCGGATATACGTTGATTGCCATTTACCTTTAATATATGGGGTCGATGAGGGACATTCAATAGTCTAGCGTTTAAAAATTACAACTCACCAAAATAATATACCAAGAATTATTGCAATTAAATGTGTCGTTGAACTGTTTCTATAGTTGGCCTTTGTCATAATTTCTTCATGGCAATACGGACAGTGCATTCCCACCGGCTCTGAGCCGACTTGTAACAGATCCATCTCGATACCTTCCTCATTCGCACTATTTCCAATTTGCTGGTAATTATTCGACTCCACTGAAATTTATAAAGGTGTTTATGAGTTAAAAATATTAACAGTTTCTGACTCTCCAATAAACATCCTGAAAATTATGAAGGTCGTAAACGAACACTTGTCAATTACTTCAGTGTAGGTTAGTTTAAATCTTGTTTTAATCGTGATTCTACAAAACTGCATATTATAATCCTTTTCAAAATGTCCTCAAGAAATAGTTTATCGAAAAATTCCTAACGAGAAAATGAAAAGAAAGTGGTTGAGAGAAGAAATATAAATCTAAAAACAAATAACAAAGTCACAGGTCGGCATACTATCAAATTCTCTAAAAGATTACTGTATTATTCTGGACATATAACATAGTAAAAAGAGAGCAGTATTTGAAATGATCTCCACTCTTACTTTTAATTTATTATTAAAATCATTTAAAGCCAAGTATACCTATTTGAAATAAATAGTACAGAAAACATTGGTCATAATTTTTATTTCATATTATGTTCTCAATTCAATGACCAAAAGCCGTTTAATCTAAAGTAACGCAGTGCGACACTATCTATAGGGAAAATGGTTTGAAATTATGAATTTAAATATTCTATTCACATCTTCAAACTAATTACTCGTTTCACTTCATATTACATTTTATTCTGATAGGTACTACTTAACCTACTTTACTAACTTAACGTTTAAAGCGTTGAATGAATCTCAAAACACTTACTTTTAATAAATCACTTAGGTAATCCAATTATACTGTATCCACACTTGTTACTTATTTGTTTTTACTGAATATTACTTTCTCATCTTGTCTATAATATTGTAAATATTTCAAACCAATACATCGTTATTGCTTATTGCAAGTGAAGGATATTAAAAATAGATAGCCGTCGGTTATCGGGTATACACTTAAATTGATAACACTGAGCATAGATCAAACACTATATGAAATAAGTTCTTCCTCGAATATATCGCTATATACGCTAATTTCATTTCTATGTCCATGTTACATTGCATACAGGTTTCCATAACTTTATTTCGGTGTATTTTGGTCTTATCACTTAGTATGTACTTACCTATCTATTGTTGTATGTTTTGAATCGAAAATATTGAAGTGCACCTATGCGAGGTACCTAAACATTGTTTATATTATGTCATTTCTCTGAGTGAAAATTAAAATTTTTCTTAATTAATAATAGTTTACTTACCTACTACGAAAACTATAATATAATATAAAGAAAATGAAAAAAAAACTTAAGAATAAGCTAAATATTACAATATTATAATTTACGCTAGGTATCAGTTGCGAGATTTCGACTAGTCCATGCACTATCAATAGGCATTTTTAATTATATCAGAATTGTGTTATAAATACACTTTATATACTTAAGTACATATTTAATATTTATAGCTAGATTTTTATATAAATACTTTATTTTATCCATTAAAATGGTATATTGTTATTTAAAATAATAATATATAGGGGTTTACCCTAAAATTCCTAAGGGTTTAGATACTACAACGTAGAACTAAACGCAATTGAATTTACCATGTTATTTGTAAAATTTCTCTAATTCTATTATCTCCCTCATAATATTAAAAGAAGCCGTCAATGTCGAATAGAGCAGTACTTTTTTATTTATTTTTGTGATTTTACTTAAATATTTTGCAGATGCTATCCTAATCGTGTATTTACAAGTATTTTTTAAACTATGAGCCAGTAGATATCTAAAAATAATTAATAAGATCAAATCAAAATAAAACTGTCGAATTGAGATCCTTCGGTTTGAAAGTCGATTGAAAAGGAAGTCTTGTAACTGTGTCGCAGAGGTCTCGATTTATACAGGGTGACTGGAAATTCGACGTGATCCTTCAAAGGGGTTATACTAGAGGTCATTTGCAACAAATTAAGTCCAGTTAACCAGGGGTCAAAAATGGATGGTTATTGAGCTAAAACCTGAACCTTAAAAAGAAAAGGTGATGCAAGTTTTGGGCAAGTTTTTTTTTTAAGTGATCGCTCATTCTTCGGCTTTCAAAAAAATATCAATTGAATGTTTGCAGTGTAGTAGTTTTTTCATAATTAATTGTTTTTGGTAAAAAGGCAGCAAAATTTCTAAAAAATCAAAAAACCGTCAGCTCAATAACCATCCATTTTTGACCCCTGGTTAACTGGACTTAATTTGTTGCAAATGACCTCTAGTATAACCCCTTTGAAGGATCACGTCGAATTTCCAGTCACCCTGTATATACGGCGTCGTCAGTTTTCAAACGCATGGCATTTTAATTATTTTGTTGATGTAGGTATAATATTAATCTAATATCTAGGTCGAGAATAATCAGCAAGCTGCTGTCAGACAGACTGTCGGACATTTCTTGTGGAAGTTTTCTTGCAGATGGATTATTGGATAAGCGGCCTAAAAGATTACAATATCGGTGTCAGTTGGCCTAAAGGTCTTGTAACCAAGCCACTATTAAGTACTTAAAAAAAAAATCATTGTCAGTTGTCATTTGTCATAGGTCAATTGTCAGCTGTCGCGTGTCATTAAGCAACAAGCATTGATGTGATGATGTCACAGAACACTAGATTGATGTGATTTGTGATGATGAGTCTGATGAGTGTGTAGTAAACATTAGGATAATTATTAAATAAGAAAGATTTATAAATGTATAGTAGCATCAGTGAAGTTTATTTTATTGTTTAGTGAGAGTAATTGAAAATATTAATAAAGTTACAACGTACCAACATGGATGTAGACTTACTAAGACCGGGCACTGTACCCATCTCCCCTGACACAGTGTTATGGTTTGAATTTTTACTCGACCCCAATTTACTTAAGAGACACTTAAGTAAACCAAACCCAGGTAATAATATATCACACTATTAAAATATATATTTAGTTGTATCATTCTGATTGACATCAAATGAGTTTGATTTTTCTTACAGAACCATCAGGATGTCAGCTCATAGAAGAATTTCTGTCTGTGGATACAAAAAATCAGAATGCAAAACTAAATAGTGAAAGGATAGTAGATGTGGATGGGCCTTCAAGTCCTGCACCCACCACACCTCCAACACTACAGTTCACCAAAAAGCAATTGGCACTAAAGATTCTTGCGTTAAAAGTAGCACCTTCTCTACATTGGAATTTAGGTATATGTATTTTAAATTTATAAAACACAAAAAAGGGAGCCGTCACGGGACACCTGGTAGATGTGAAACATCAATTTACTTATTGCTGCGTAATATAGTCTATGTATATACAGGGTGTAATTGTTTAGTGTGCACAGACGATTATTCCGTAACTATTGAATGTATCAAAAAACTTTAATCTGATATCGAAAGTACATTTACTAATGAGTAAAATGACAACAATAACTTTTTTTAAATATAACGATAAATATCTAAAAATTTAACTTTAAACTCTCCCATATTCAAACAACCTTTCTACTAAAACACATTTAGATTTTGATATTTATTTAAATTATCAATATCACTAATAATTTTCTCCAATTAAATATTTTCATTGTAAAACTATACTTTTAGATACTATGGAGAACAACTTGCCACCCCATATACAACAACAGCTCATGCAAGATTTGGTTTATATGGCTACAGATTCAGCATTCAATTCACCTCCTCTGGTATATATTATGCGATAATATTTTACTTTTACTTCAGATTTTTTTTTTTAAGTGAAACTTCTTTATTGTCGCGTCATGGAAAACGGTCATGTCATGGAGTAAGGCAACGACTTTGGTATCTGCCAAAGAAGTTTCACTTCTGACATGTGTCAAGCACACACACTCTTTTTTTACAATCTTTATCCATTTATCAGAATGTATTCTGTGTTGTCTGCACATTTGAAATTTATCAATAGAAATAAAACAACTCTTTTATTTATATATAAAGTATTAAATTGTTATCTAACAGGAAATCCCATCAGAAATTTTGCAAAAATTACATGTACAATTTGCACTGACGCTGTATCATCGCTGGATCCTCAGATTCCCCGTGAAGTCTGCGCTGTTTTTAAAGTCTTCAAAACTGCCTTTTGTGCATGTGTAAGTACTACATATAATAACTATGTATAAATAAAAAAATATAGTTACCATACTACAAAAAACTTATAAAATGACTTAATTTCTAGGCCTGGATCCCAAACCGATAGCACCTATAGTCCTATGAATCAAAGTTTCGAAAGAATTTTAAGAATGTGTGAAACATCCCGATTGCAATCTATTAGATATTTAGAAGGTATTTTAGCATATTATGAAACCACTCTTGGACGCAGAGAGTCGAGAAAAATAAGAGTACCTGTTATGGAAACTTTTGTTCATCTGACTGAAGACTCAGATGATATGAATCACAATTGGAATGCTGGTGATGTACTTATAAGCCAGTATGAACTAGCAATGCAAATCCATTTTGATCTCTGTTATAATTACTTCTTTTACGGACAACATGATTTGGCTAAGAAACACATACTGGGATGTAGGGAAAACTCAAATCTTTTGGAGAAAGAGATAGCGACATATGGTTATGGAATTCACAAAGAAATGCCATGGGGTAATTTTAATTACGCTAGTATGACTAAAGAAGACATTATAGGGTACATAAGAGCATTAAATTTGGGCTATGACCTTCTCAATGAGGAACCATCGCTCTTGCAAAAACTTCAAGAATCTGTTTCGAATCACTATGCTGGTATTATTGCGATACTTCAAGCTGATAATTTGACGAGAGAAATACCTCTCGTTCATAGAGAAGTTGTAGAACTTGATATCCAGGGATCTGCTTCAAGTGGAGCATTCACAGTTGCTAGAGATTTGTTAAACAGAGTTTCTGTATTAAACGCAGTTCGATATGCTTTAGAAGGCGGAATACCGTCAACGCATCCAGAGTTCTTGAATAAATTTAAAACAATCGGAATCAAATATTTTGATCTACTTTTTTGGGCACTTGGACCAGTCTTGACAAGTAACTTATCTGAAACTGACTGGAAAAATCTACAAATATTCTTTCTCCATCTAGCAACGTCCAATTGTCGAATACCGATAGATCGAATAGATGACTATTTTAAAAAATATGTCGGAGAAGCGTCTGCTGAAAGCATCCGAAGGAAACTAATCTGTGACGAATATTTAAATGACATTCTAAACGACGAGAACGCTGTTGATGATGAAAATATCGATATACCAAGGGAACTGCTGACCGACGATTGGGAAATGCCGAACTTCGAATTTAAATCTGTTCCTGAATTAGAAGTCGGTCGAATAAAGAAACGGCTCGTGGAGGCATCAACGGCAGACGATGTGCGCATGTGTCTCGTGAAATTAGCTATTACAACACCATCGTCACCGCTGTGGAAGTTGAGCCCATCATGGAAGCCTCCTGGAGGTTTAGGAAACACGTTTATTTCACTACCCAGAGGGTTTTTGCAAGATTTTGGTTATATTGTGTCAGGTGCATCAAGAGCAAGGGCAGAGTCGGGATGCTCTCGAACAGCCTTATCTTTGCTTTCGGTTCTAGAGAATGAGGCCAGAAGTCAATTAGGCAGCGGATCAGATCCGACATTATATCGCATATGCCGTCAATTATCTTGGGAAGTTCTCTTCTTACAAGTGAATGTGATGTTGAGTGAGTGGCCGCATCATCGCCTTAACTTAACAGCGCTTGCGAATAAATGTAAGGCGTGTATCGCTGCGGCTACTTCGGGCGATACCATTATACCACGAGCACAGGTATTTTTATAATCTCCCTTTAAAGTTTGAGATTACAAGTCCAGTCATTTAATATAATTGGCAATTTTTTTAGTTATTGTCAACATTTTAAGTTTCATTCGTCATCAAAGTATTCTACAAATTTTGTCATAATATTAAATTTACAAACATATTATCTTAAAAACTTCTAGATTTTATTTATTAATCGTACGAGTAAGACTTGATGGGAAATGTATTATTTATTCGCAGGTGGTAGAAGGTTGTTGGATATGTTTAGTGAACGCCTGTGAGTGGGAAGGCGCGGGTATTATTAATGGTCCGGGCGAATTAGCAGCGGCACTTTGTGCGGCGTGCTTTGAGTTGCAGAGAGGCAAGGCGTCTAGAAAGTTCCCAAGACCATTATGGGATTATGGTATGCAAATGTTTCTATTTAAAAATAGAGACAGTTTGATTTATTGTTGTATGTACTGTTTACTTCCTCTTGTCTAAAGGTATCTGTACCACATTTGATTTCTTTTTCTGATTTGGGTTTTTTAACGAAGTTAATCTTACAGTGCTATCTATATACAACAACGGCACTACCGGCCCAGTGAAGAGGAACGCAGGTGGCATGCCATCTCACTCTAGGGATGCCCCTAACGCGGCAGCAGAAGCAAGAAACACGTTTAATGCCTTTTTGACAACCCTACGAGAACCTCTAGCGGTCAGCGTCATGCTATCGTTGCTGGCTAGAATATACAACCTCCTTACAGATGATAGCTCTTTGGAACTCGTCATAGAGTACACGACTCTATGGCCCTCAAATATTTCAAACATGAACAACTATAATTGCAAACACGTGCTGGAATCGGTCACGGAGTTATTGGAGAAAAGTTTGAAGTTCTATCCCTATAACACATCATGGTGAGTTGTGGATCAGATTGATATTAAATTTAAGACGTACTCTTTTATATTGATTTATAATAGATTACTTGATTGATTTATAATAGTTAATAAATAAAACAACCCATTGATTTTTTTTATAATACTTTATTCCTAAATAAATTATTTACATGTAAGTATATTGCAACTACAACTGTATATTCTGTATTATATCATAAATTTCATTCATCATTTTAGGTTGCGTCTGTACGGTGACGTCGAAATGGCGGGTGGGCGATGGTCGTCCGCGCTCCGTCGGTACTTGTGCGCGCTGGCGGCTGGCACTTGGCACTTTGCCAAGCGAATGCCAGACGAGGGCAGTATCGCGAGACGGGCTGCCAGATGTTGCCAAGCGTTATCTTCCCCGTCTCAAGCCGCTGCACTGTGCCAGCTGCCAGAGGAACCCGATTACACGACCGCTTTCAAATGCTTCGCTGAAAAGGTTAGTTTCTCTCCTCCAAAAACGAATTCTTACATTTATTTTATTTTATTTAAAGACCTTTTTACCATTTCAATTTGCCGCGTATGTACATACGTAGATTCAACATGCATTGTACAAACTATAGGTACCTAATAAAATCAGATTCTGCATTATTTCCAGTTACCTTAGAATACCGCAATTTTTAATTAATATTTGCGAATGTTTGCCTGTAACGGCTTATTCCCTAAAATATACGTAATATAAAACTAGCTTGTTTTTACAGAGTTTCTTTCATTACAGATATATTAATTTTTGTCACTAAAATGCACCTAGAGAGTAACTAGGTACCGAGTTTCTTGACGATTCTTCTTGGTAGAAACACAGTTGACAGATATATACGTACATACAGTTAGGAAACTAAGCCCCTGCGATGAAATTATGACGTAAGCACTGTTATAGCTATAGGGCTGTTACCTTTTTGATATTTAACCGATTTCAAAAATAAAGGAGGAGGTTATCAATTCGGCCTGTATATTTCTGTTTGCTTTTTTTTCACAGTTGATTTTGTGGTAATTTTGAGATTAAACCCCGTTAAAATACAAAAATGGTGTAGCCTAAATATGAATTTACAAGAAGAAACAATCCGAATTAATACACCTTGTAAAAGTAAATACGTTTTTATCAGTGCTATATTTCGAAATCTTGTTTTGTTATGGACGCCGAAGGTTATTTAATGTACCTAAATTATTTATAATGCTTGATATTTGTATTATACATATATTCAATAATTATTTTAAACCAGAATTTACAATACTTGTATGTAGGTATACCTACTAAATTATTTTTAAAACGATAAATTAAATTAAATTAAAAAACACAAAATATGCAAATAATAAATTAAAATTATTATTATACGAGCATAGAACCTCCACCTTTTTGTTTTAGGATGAAAAAGAAAATAGTTTGACAGGCTTAGTGCTTGACAAAGTGGTGACGTCACGTATCGATAAAAATACAATAATTATAATATCTATCTTTTTCTTCCCTAATATTTACGTAATTATGCACATAAATTTAAACAAGATTTTCTTAAGGTTTCCATTTTTTTAGATTTTTGTGCTCTTCTAGATTGCGTAAAAAATAGATGCGATCTTTAAACAGACTGGACTCCTAATAGTGACTATTTGTAGCTATCATTTTGGTAGAAAATATGTCGACATAATTTAAAACTCATGCTGCCATATCTATAGAAATTAAAAATAGTCCCTTTTTACTTGTAGCCAGATACGGTATTTACAAATATATTTATTGAAAGGGCTACAAACTGAAACAATCGATATTTATTTAATGTGAAGTGTATCATTGACATCACTTTTTTTCACACATCGAAAATATTACCAACACATACAAACTTTTTTCTATACTACGTATCTTTGTCATTCAAAATCTGTGGATGTGTCACCCGCTACTATCGACCCCCCTCAATACCCTTAGGATACTCGTAAACACGCTTGCTTGTGTGCGTGAGCCATTTCGGACGTTTTGTATGAAGTTTCCTTACTGTATGTATCTGTATATTGTGGTAGAAACGTCCTTCTGAATCGGTGCAGTTGTAGTTTTTAAAAATATACGTCTATACACTTGTAAAATTTTAAAGGAATAAAAAAGTTTTGTGTTTGAATTCCAAGTGTATTGACACTGTCATATATTTATAGACTGGCAACGCAGCAGATGCAATGGACGGTTACTACGGGTGTCTATGGGACGGCACACTGCTGGAAGTGGCAGTAGCGCTGCACACGCGGCGCGGGGAGGGCGGGCGACGCGCTCGCGCGGTCAAAGCCGCGGGGGCACTCGAACTGAACGCAAATAACAGTGAAGACATACAGCGCGAAGCCGCGGCCATTAGACGCGCAAGATTACTCAGAGCGCTCACGAACCAATATGTTGCTTAGTGAAATATATTATTTTAGTTACAATGATCTTTTTATTTGGTTCTGCCTTAAACTGTTGACGGTACATTTTTGGAAGTGACAGTAGCGCTTAACACTCGGCGCGGGGAGGCCGGGAAACGAGCCGCGGGGATGTTCGAACTGCACGACAATAACCTTTTATGTATAATCTTATATGTACTTTATTTTTATAAAAATAATGATATTATTAAAACCACTATCGCTCATAAGTTCCGAGATATCTGTAACACTTGGGACAGTAATGATCCGTGTTCTTTGCGGAGTCGACACACCAGTAAGGTATACAGCAACAGCAACTGAAAATATGTAAAAAAAATAAAAGAGTGGAGAAGGGAAATTAGTACTTTTCCTCCAGAGCCCTTAGAAAATTTCCATCCTGTATATTCTTCTCCTGGTCCTTTATTTTTTTTATATGAGTAGGTAATTATTTTTTTATAAAACTTTAATAACGTGACCGAGTCTTATTTTATACTAAGTAAACTTTCTTCAAATTAAAAATTCTACAAATTTGTACGCAAACTAGGAACCTGTTTAGATATGCATAATCATAATATCATTTGCGATGCAATAATGCGGATCATTTGATAAACATTTGAATTTTATTTTTGAACATGGGACTAAAACTCTTATTATAAGCTTTTTTGGTACCTAATGAAGCATACCTTGTACGATGTACATTTACTATTAGCAATCCAAAACAATTTTAAAATACCTGTATTTCTTTATATCTAACTTAGGAAATTCATTGGATAAAATAATATTAACTTACCAGACCAATGTAAATAAAATCGCTGTTATATGGGTTCTTGTAGTTGTCGTAAGCTTAATGGTAGTCCTTACTGGCACATTGCAAAACAAACACGTTACTAGGGCATTTTTTGGACCTAACAATAATGGTACCTGTAAATGTTTTAAAACCCAATAATAACTCGTAAATTCCTTATAATTGTCATACAATTTTATTATTATACTAGCTATGCCACAAACCAGTTTCACTCCCGAACAAAAACAAGTACTTTTTTTCATATGGTTATGTGTTTAGTACATAAGCCGTTGCCAATTATTATCATAAAAATCCGTTCAGTGGATTTTCGCGTAAAAATGTATACATCCATACATTCTTACAAACATTGACGTTTTTAATATTTATAGGTAGGTACCACTGAAAAGCCAGGGTAAGTTGACTATATAACTTCTAGATTCTTGATAATTTCAATTGTTACCTCTCGATAGAATTGCATTTTATAGTTTAGCTTTTTTGAATGAAGCACTCAATTCACTTTTTCCAATTTTATTTACTCTTTGATAAATATTTAATTATAAAAGCTATGACCGGTTTCGCAATAACATCGTCCTTCATAGGACGCGACGTCAGGTAGGAGGATAATGTTACGAAACCGGTTATTTAAAAAATATAATCAATATGATATGAATGAAAACCTCGCTGATAAAGTCTTTTCAGAGAATAGTTTTTCATCAAACCTTCATACAATATGTAACATTATTTAAATCACAATTTAAATTTAGTAATAAGGGTGGAGCAGGAAAATAGACAAAAAATTAGGATGATCCCAGTTAATTAACATTAAACATACCTACTGTAAATACACTGTATGTCGCCGTCATTTGGTTGAATCTGCTATTTGATTAAATGACTACCGCGTTCATTGAATAACGACATTAAATAGAATGAAAAATAACAGATTTTACCAGATGACTGTGACATACATACCTATACCTACTTGTATAATATTAAAAGTTAACTACCTTACTAGTTTCGGGAGGAGGGGGCAACTCATGCGAGGATGAATTTGATGAACTCATTATCTGTGTATAAAAAAGTAATATAATTATGTATAAAATAGATACATGATGTTTATATAAACATCTAAACACTTTCAACGGTTACCTTTTCGTGAACAAATATAGTAGAAAAGAGTATACTCTACTACTTAGTTTGTCCAGAGGCAGACTATAAGTGCTAATCGCACTTCGCAGAATTAAGGGGGTATCAAAATATCTTATGGTCTGTGAGACGTTACGCGCGTTAGCATAGATAAGCAAATATTTCGTTGCACGGTCAGATACGCCTTGACTTCTAGGCTTAGAGCTAGTTCAACCAAAGGAACTGCTATCAAATATACACGACACACGTATGAATCTAAACAAAGACTATGTAGGTATAATGCCAATATCTCGTTGGTATCAAGTACCTATGGCAATGTGACGTGGAGAGTGAGAGACTAAGAGCTGATTTCCACTTGTCGGATCCCGGACCTGTAACGATCATCGATGTAATCGAGCGACATGCACATGGATATTGAACCAATTGTCGATATGAAAGATATATTTTATAATTTTAATGAATTATAGGTTCGTAGTAAGTTTTTTAGTGTTTATAATTTGTTATATATGTCGGGTTGTATGATAATAGAAAACACTTAATCTCAAGTATGTATTTATTTCATGTAACAATTGTAAAATGTAATTAACAGAAAAGGATTGTATAGAATGCCGTGTAAATGTAAAATCAAAGATGTCTTCCCGAATAACAGTGTTGCCAGGTTGCGCTGTGTGTACCACAGATTATCAATGTCCAATTTATGGTGCCAACATAATAAATAAAATATTCTAATGTAAAAGTATTCGAAAAAATGGACCAACAAGATACCTAGACATCATTTTATTTCCGAGAGAAGCCAGAATCTAGCCTGAATTCTGCAATGCAATGAAGTGCAATCTCTTTTATGCAATGAAGTTATACGTATACGTACTACATAGGTACTTACCTAATGTTTTTAAATATAGCTTTTTGTCACATGGGATATTAATAAAAAACGGAAAAACAGCAATTTGAATTTTTTATTTAACAACATTTTCAACTACATTGTAGGCATTTAGTCAATTTTATACAAGACGTGTTGACTATATTCTATATAAGTTTGGAAAAAATATAGAATCGTGGTGTGTCATCATAATTCTTGGCTAAGTGTTGTCTTAGACACGGCTCATACTGCATACAATTTCCTTATTTAAGACGCATTGAACTAGTGAAGAAGTTCAATTCTATGAAAGTATAAAAGTTTTATGAAGGTAAAGTCATTGAAAAACTACTTGTATTTAGACATAATATACATTGTGTATGTAGATTGTAGGTATATAATTATGTACCTACTAACAAAGTTTATAGCTAGAATTCCGTACTCCTTAACTACGTCACTTAATAAACAATTAATTAAGTTGAACCTCTCAGCTAAAGGTAAAGGATGTAAATTTTGATACTAAACTTGAATAAAAAACTAAATAGGTACTATGTAATTTTCGTAATCTTAATGACTCTTATCTTCAGATATTACTTATGTTTTTATTTAATCTTCAATGTTTCTGTGCAAATTATTGTAAATATTAAACCACAAATGCTTCAAGCGCAAGCATAGATAGCGCCGCCATGGCCGCGACGGCGGGAACTGTAACCACCCATGCGAAAATTATGTTCCTGCAAAACAATAGAAATAGTAAGTTCATTTATTTTATACAGTTTTATAGGTATATTTTTTTCAACTTGAATTGTCCAGTTCATTTCTTTACAAGAGTTTGTGATGAGTTGTGTAAGTAGTTATTCACTAATATACCTAGTTGATGTCTTGTGTTATATTTGTGTATTAGGTATGAAAACTCAACTCCATATTTTTTTACAAATGTTAATTTACTCCATTCACTGTAATAATTCACAATCTATCTATTCCTGTATTCTACATACCTGAACAGACTCCAATCAACAGCCTTCTCTGAGGAGTATCCAACACAAACGACCGAACCAACTTTGCAATGTGTGGTGGATACGGGCAACCCCGCCTTGCTGGCTACCAGCACTGTGAGAGCTGCTCCTAGTTCTATGGTAAAACCACTGAAAAACAACATGTTCATATTAAATTTTTTGGGTGTAAAAATTTAGTCGAATATCAACTTCAACTTCCAACAAAGGTAGGAATTAAAATATGTAAAAGAAAGGTGAATTTAGAGCTTTTCTTGAAAATTACATTTATAGTGTTAATCAAAAGTATATATACCTATGTATATTTAATCTATAGTTGCCTACATTTGTACAACAAATAACTAAAAAAATCAACCTGTGTTTGAATCATTATGCATCATCCTTAGATACAAAAAAATCTAACAAACACAACTATCTAATAAAGCTTACGTATCCGGTGTAATGCTTGTAAGATCTTCGCCAACGGTTCTGATAACGCGACGTCCCCATAGCCACAAGCCCAGTGCGATACCAACGCCACCAAACACAAGGATCGCTAGCGGCGTCTCCGCACGAGCGTGCGCACCTCCCTCAGAATATAACAACCATAACGCAACCAGAGGACCTATAGCGTTACTGTAAAAATATATAACATTTAAAAATATAATACCAATATTAAATATTAATCACACAAAGCATCAGCACCTTAGCGATCTGATTTCAATTAAAATATAATTCAAATAATATTTAGTGCAAATTGAAATATAACACAGTTATCAAAATTACCTTACATCATTACCACCGTGTGCAAAAGCGCCAAACGAAGCAGTTAAGACTTGTAAAAATGAGAAAAGTTTCAAAGTATCGGGCGGCGGGGGTGGGGCTGGCGCAGGCGGGGGCGGGGTGGTCGCTTTCAGCAGCGGGGCCGCGCTGGAGTTGGGTGTTATCGCTGGCAGACCCACTCTGCCATCGCATTCTATGCTCCAAGCGCTGCCCCCTTCGGGACCCTATAGGTTATAGGTATTATGTGATAAAATTATTTAATTTTGTTTTCTATTTAACATTGGTTACGTTATAACTTATAAATATATATGTGCTTATTTTTATTTATTTATTTTACACTTAATTAATTGTACAAATAGGAAACCTTAGAATTAATTACATCTAAAAACAGAGTACAATTAACTTGGCGGCCTTATCACTAAGTAGTGATCTCTACCAGGCAACCACGGTAAAAGGTAACAAGCAAAGAGGTCACTAAAATGGCGGGACGAGAACAGAGAAAAAAAAAAAAAAAAATAATAATAATAATAGTAGCAAGAAAAACAGAAAAATAAAGAGGTTTTATCATTCAAACATGTATAAAACATATTATAATATATATCTACATAAAATAATACATATCTATATACATATCTACATACATACATATCTATATTATATATATACATGTACAAGGATATAAATCTACATAGACATACATAAATAAAATAAATAGGTATACATACAAATTATATATAACTATATATAAATAATATATATATATATATATTCTGAAGGAAACACACTGATATTCAATAAAATATATACCACATACATGTAAAATATTAAAAGAATAAGAATACTACTGATCCGGATCAACAGCAGAGAGAAAGTGTTGTCTCACAAGATTTTTAAACCCCGAAGCGGTCTGGGCTTGCCGAATGTTTAATGGCAGAGAATTCCATAAATTCACGGATATTGCTGCGAATGACTTGCCATAGAAATTTGTGCGTCGGCATGGAACACGCAAGATAAGTCTGTCCTCAGAGCGAAGTGAATAGCTTTCATTGTGCAAGAAGGAAAAATTGGATTTGAGGTAGGAGGGAGCGGAGGGATTAAAAAGGATACGGAACAGTAGTTGCAAATAGTGTAGATCCCGGCGAAGTCGGATAGGGAGCCACTTGAGCTTTTTCCTGAAAGAAGAAACATGGTCATATTTTCGAAGGCCGAAAATAAATCTAATACAGAAATTTTGAAGACGCTCAAGTTTATCAAGATGCTCGACTGCTAAATCAGGAAAACATGCATCCGCGTAATCAAGTATAGGAAGGAGAAGGGATTGCGCTAGCGTAATTTTGGTAGGAATAGGCAAGAAGTTACGAAGCCACCGGAGCGAAGCAGAAGCAGCATAGATCCTACGGCTTAATTCCTGGATGTGGTGAGTCCAGGACAAAGTTTGGTCAAGTAGCACACCTAAGTTTTTGACTACCGTTTTGTAAGGTAAAACAACGTCACCGATTTTGATGTCTGGCAAAATACCCCAGTCAATTTCCGAAATTAGATAAGGACTACCGATGATGATGACATTGCTTTTAGCTGGGTTGAGTTTTAGTCCAAATTCGTTACACCAGCTGGTTATGTTAGCTAATTCGGAATTAGAAAAATGTATAGCCTTAGGTAAGTCAGCAAGGGTGGACTGGGTATAAATCTGTAAGTCGTCAGCATACATATGGTACAGAGACGTCAGCCGGGAACATAAGGAGTTAATGAAGATGGAAAAGAGGAGAGGAGACAAAACGCCGCCCTGAGGAACACCGGCAGAGACCGCACACCAAGATGAGTACTTAGTATCCACCAAGATACGCTGCCTCCGCCCGTGCAGGTAGGAATGGAACCAGTCAATTACCGAAGGAGAAAAGTTAAGTACACGCAACAGACCCAGCAGTACGTCGAAGTCCACTGTTGTAAAAGCGTTGCTAAAATCTAAAAGAGTAAGTACTGTGAGCTTCTTATTGTCCATACCAGCACGAATATCGTCAGTGACCTTGACCAGGGCTGTAGTCGTACTATGACCTGGACGGAATCCGGATTGAAAATCACTAAGGATATTATGTTTGTTCAGGAAAGAGGTAAGTTGCTGATGTATTACACGTTCAAGGACTTTGGATAGGAAAGGTAATATGGAAATTGGACGGTAATCTGAAAAGGAATTTGGGTTGGATTTTTTGGGTAAAGGGATGACTTGTGCATCTTTCCAAATAGTAGGAAGTGTACCAGTGGACATGGAGAAGTTCAGAATGTGAGTGAGGGAGGGAATAATGATATCAAGGATGGGAATGATCATAGTACGGCTAACAAGGTCACAGCCAACAGCATTTGATGAGATGGACAATACGTGTTTCTTAACATCCCGTTCGGAGACTTGCTTAAAAAGGAAAGGAGGATAAGTAGGGGTAGGAAGAGAGGAGAGATTTTTGAGAGTACGGTGTTTCAAATTAGGATCAAGCGAGGAAGATGATGTAAAGTGTATATTGAGTTGGCTTATATCAACGGTATTAGGTAAAGCATTAGACTCTTTACCAATCCCCAAGCTTTTCAGAAATTTCCAATTTGATGATGAATCACCGCTCTCAAGGGATTTGTGGATATGGCGTCGCTGAGCGTCTCTGCACAATACGTTGCAACGATTACGTATCCTATTGTACTTTGCCCGCGCTTCATCCGTTTGTGCAGTTTTCAACTTAGCCTTGGCACGGTTTCTTTTTAAGGACAGAGATTTTAATTCCGGAGTAAGCCAAGGTGCCGGTGTGTGTTTCTTCTTGACAGGTCGGAGTGGCGCAAATTTGTCGTATAGATTTAAAACAAATGTGTTGAATAAGGAGACTTTCTCATCTATCGACTGCGCATCGAACACCTCTTCCCATCTAATGTTTTGCGCATCGCAGCGAAGCAAATCCTCGTCAATTCCCCCAAAATTACGCAGCAGAATGGTAGACGGTTTAAGTTTCGGAGAATGGAGCTTGTAGGAAAGGTAAATGAGGTCATGAAAGGAAAAAGCATCGGCTGAACACTGACCGTGCTTGGATATGAAGTTGGGTAAGGAGACTATCATTAGGTCAAGTAGTGAAGGATTGCAGCCTGGAAAGTAGTGAGTTGGATTTAAGGGAAGGGCATGGAGATTGTGGGAATTCAGGACGGAAAGCAGCTTATTACTACGGCTATCGCCTTTAAGCAAACAAGTGTTGAAATCACCCATGAAAATTAAATGCTCGTATTGGGGAGAGAGGTAATCTACAAGGGTTTCGAAGGAAGAAAAGTAATCTATGGAGAGAGAAGGACAATAAAAAACACCAAGAAGGATTTTAGCATGCGGCAAAAGGACTTCAATAAGGAGATGTTCAGTGGAAGAGGCAGGAGGAGGTTGAGAGGAAGAGCAAATTAATTTAAAGGGAATGTGAGAGCGAAGGTAGATAGCTACTCCACCACCGCCCTTGCCAACACGATCATTGCGTATAAGGTGAAAGCCGGGGAGAGAATAAGCTGAGGAGGAATGACACGGCTTGAGCCAGGATTCTGATACAAGGATGGCATGGATATTACTTGATATAAACGATGAAAGCATGTCGGGATAATGTGCCGGAATACTTTGCGCATTAATATGGATGGTATTAAAATTTTTAGGGACGTTGTTGAAAAAGGAGTCAAGGGTAGCATCTAGAGGAGGGGAAATAGCACTGTGAAAACTATCATCACTACTGAGAGATGAATTGGACCAGTGTGAAAAAAGATCATCATTAATATTCAAATTTGTATCGACTGACATTTAAATATAAATAAATAAAATGTATATAAATATATAAATAATAAATAATTTATATAATACAATTTATTATAATAAATAAAAAATAATAATAATAATAATATACCTAGATTAAAATTATGCAAGTTCACGCTTCGTTACCTTGTACCCACCTTTACAATTATAACAATTTAGAGCATAACATAATATAAACCGTTAATTAACAAAAGAAAAATAAAGTAAACTCAAATATTACATTTTAACTTGCATTTTAAACTTTAAAAAAAAAATAACAATTAAGAGCAGTACGATTTAAAGCAAGGAGTATAGATATAGTCTATGGTAGTAACAACATGTATTATGGCAATGACAAATGACAGACGACATTTGACAGCTGACATAAAGTAACAAATATGTATAAATAATATAATGTACCTTAGATATAAGCTTCTTGAATGTACCTAACAAATAACAACAACAAGGTGACAGTCCAAAGTCCAAACTTATAAGTTTAACATAGAAATAATTAACTTGAAACATTTTTAAATATGTACCTCATATTTACAGTATTAAAAATAAGTTATGATGAAAGAACTTACAGATTGGATAGATTCAATAAGAACAACAAGTTAATTGATATAATTAAAGAGGTAGTCAGAGGGAAAAGATAATTTAAATAGTGAGAGAACTTGAGCATTGAATAAAACCGAACAAATTTACAGCAAGGACAATTACTTAGCTCTTGTTGGCCTCCTAGAGCGTGATACACCCCTGATGTGTTTTGAAGGGTCACCAGAGGACGTTGAAGCACTTGGATGAGCCTTCTTACTTTCTGCTACACTGGAGGGGATGTTCTTGAGGTCACCCATACTATCCACACGGTGGCGGACTCCGTCAGCAGCCATAACAAAGATCCTACCATCCCTGGTCCAGCACTTGGGCACTCCAAACTGATTTCTGGCGGCCATGAAGATTTCATGCCGACCCTTGGTCAAGAATTCAGATAGTGTAATACCCGAACCCTTGAACTTTGTTTTGGAGGACCAGATCTGTTGTTTCATTTGAAGTTCCCGAAATTTGATAAGAACAGGTCTTGGTTTGCCTTCCTTAATTGAGCCCATCCGATGGCAGCGGCTGATGTCATTACCAGACAGTTGGGATGCATTTAAGTGTTTGGATATAGCAGCAATAGTGACAGAGGTTGAGTTTTCATCCTTGCCTTCGGGTATTCCATGCACCAAAAGAATTTTATGCCTGTATTTCATCTCGAGGTTGTCGTGCAATTGAGTCAGAGCATCAACTTGAGCCTGCAGACACTGAAGCGAGGTGACAACGAACGCTCGGAAAGCAGTGAAATCTGATGCTAGTCTTGATGGAGGACTAGCCAAGGATGAAGCAGTGCTGGTCTTCTGCAGATCGTTTTGGAACTCCATCATACGTTTATTAAATGTCTCAGACATTTGAGCAACAGATTGTTTAATAGCCTCCATAGTGACAAAGTGAAGTGAAGTTTATATTATAATATCGTTGGGATTGTAATATTTTAGAGCTCTTTTTATGTAGTTTTGAAGGAAAAAGTACAGGTGAGTATTTTAGGAACTTTAAAGCATAGTTTGGTTAAAGTTATTAATATTATTTAAAAATAAATTTGGGAGCAATTTAAAACACGTGTTAATTTTTTTCTGCCTACCGCCGAAAAAAAAAAAAATGTTATATCATACCTTATATCATACCTTTTCAATTCTAGGTGGAGGAGTATCAAAATCAACTACACCCGACATAGCTCCAACTGCAGTCATCCTTCCCAATTCAACGCGTGCAATTGTATCACAAGAATCACCTATAAATCCATTCTTAGAATCATAGCTTTCACCCATTCCTACAAGCTGATTAGAATCTAAGCTCTTACAACAACTAAGTGTTTCGTCAATGTACTTCAATGTATGAATCTGGGGATCAGCATCAATCAACTGCAATCGGACTTTATCTGGAGGACTTAGACTTCGTGAAAGGATACTGCAATCGTCCATTGTGGCCAATAGAGGTCTGTTTCTAGCATTCATTTCTCTGATTCCAAGGGAACACTTATCAGCATCACTTAAGGTGACCATTTCAGCACTTTCTGCAATTGCTTCTAGAACTTTTCCATCTTCGGAAAGTAATGAAGTAGGTCTTTGTGGTACGCTAGTTTTATTCGAATGTGTTGGCGTATTTGCTGGAGTTGTTTCTGAAATATAATTGTTTTATGATTCAAATAAAGTATAAAAAAGCTTTTAATTGGATCATGAGTTAATTAATTATAATTTAAAATTTACCATTTGAGAGACCAAGAGTAAAATTCACAGGATTTGCTGTAAGTTGTCGCCGGTAATATGGTACAAGGAAGAGACGGACACAAATTGCAACTACAGCACCAAGTGCTACAGATCCAGATAAAGCTGCCCACATTGGTATTTTATCCATAGCTAATACTAAAATCAAAAGTTTATATTATTGAGTACAGATATTCCATTTAATTTCTATAAGTTAGAATTTAATAAGTATCTAGATAAACAATAAAACCATACATTTAGGTCCATCGTGCACAACGCTTATCACGTTAACAGCTACTGTAGCTCCATAAAAGAAAGGTAATGCGTGTAATCCAGCAGTCAAAGGTTGCGAGGCTCGAAGAATAAATCGGCGTACTAACCAATAGAGTAGAGCCGAGACCGTTCCACTTAATACCGGCGAGATAAACCACGACAAAACTGAAATGTTTCAAGGTTTATGTGATGTAATTATTAACTTTGTTTTATTTCACGTAAAGTTAATCCTATGAGATATAACTTTTTCACCGGTAGAGCAAACATTTCATAGTTATCTACCTATAGCACCTAAAGTAGACCAACGAACACCGACTGGGCCCTTTGCTGTAAGAGTAAATCCAACTGTAGCACCCACGACAGAGTGTGTTCCAGAAACTGGTAAACGTAAAAATGTCGCCAAGATAAGCCACGCCGCTCCCGCGAGTAAAGCAGCGAGGCATCCTGCAGCTAGGAGTCTCTCTCCGCCATCAGCGTACAAAGATACATCTAGTATACCTTTTCTCATTGTATCTGATACTTTATAGCCTGAAAAAAAAACATAAAACTCATAATTGGGTCATTTCAAACTTACGACTCTTATGAAGTTTTATGTGTGTAATAAAAAAGTTATGTCGTTGGTCTACAAACTCATTAACACACAATTCCATTTTGAACAATAGCTCGTGACAACACGCGTCCTGTAACCCAAATATCCATCCAATTCATACTACCAAACCATTCATAAAATATAAGTAGGTAGATAAGTTTGGTTATTACTTATAGGTAATGGTAGTTGAGATTAATGAAAATTTAAAATATTTGTAATACTATTTTATTATTAAATAAATTGATTTTAATTCAGGATACTTGATTATACTGAAATCTATCACTGGCTAAATGGTAAAGGTTATGGACCATAACCTTTACCATTTTATGGTATATTTTAACTTACCTATTAAAACAGCCCCGGCGATTTCAAATATGGTAGCGAGAATGCATGCTTGTGTTAGTGTAAGAACCTTGGATCCAACGCTTGTTCCAAATGAGTTGGCCACATCATTGGCACCAATGCCGAACGCCAAAATAAATGCCACCACAAATCCACATATAACTAACCACAATAGATCATCAGCGTAAGGTTCCATGTTTTTTTTTCTTACAGGAATTATCAGCCCAAATTACTTAATTTTTAATTTTCCATGTAACCATTATCAACACCAATAATTATGACTAGCACCTTAATAATTTATGCTCATTGACTATACCAAAGCTTTGCTTTTCACGCTCCTTCCCGTTAACCACTAATAATTCCTAGGTAGTAATAAAAAGAACTAAAAATGTCTAACATTCTGCTTTATATATTAGGTAAAACTGTACAATATTTTTCAATAAAAACCTATTGTTATCCTTAAACGTTTCTCAAAAATCTGAATAAAATCGACAGTAAAGTGGTGTGCGTCACAAAGTTTGGTGTTTAATTAGCCTTTTTCGAAAGGATTGTGGTATTGAAAACTTTGGCTTCATTTCTGTAAAGAAAACAGAGATACATAATTAAATGTATTGTGAGGAATGTAATAAATCGTTTATCATTAAGCAGCATTATCCGTGTTTGAAATAAATGGGCAAATGAAAACAGTCGAATTGAAATTCGTTATGTGCCAGATTACAAATAAATAATTAATTAAAACATCAAAGGAAGTATATATATTGCCTATTTCTATTGCCTATTTGTTACGTTTTTAAGAGGAGCTATATACTGTCTTAATAGAATTGAAATTAAACAAGGTTATAATTATTATCTGAACAGTAATTATTCCTTTACGCTTTACCTACTTAAAGATAAAACCTATATTACTTTATTTTATTAGCTTGAGATAAAATCATTCATTGGCATCAATATTAGGTACACTTTCGATCTGACCTTTCCTAAAATAATTCGACGTCCACATGGCACAGTACCTAAATTATTGATTGAATGATGAAATAATGTTCATTTACTTCATAAAACAATTTAAATGGTTATATATGGAAGTTAGCTATATTTATAACTTAAAAAATGAAATAATTATTTTTCTATAAATGTAAATGCTGCGATCCAATGATCACTGATCCAATTAATAGTATAAGAGATGTTTATATGTTTGGTAGTTACCGAGATATTTTATAACCAAATTTTTACGAAATACGAGTACGCAACAATTATCACTATAGTACTTACTTTTTAAAAGTGAAGAAGAATATTCTCCTGAATGTAATATCCGTTACAAAGATAGAAATATCGCCTTGAGTCGCTCAGCTGTACTGAAGTCACCGAGGGTCGCTTGGTGGCACGTTTTCAATAGAGCATGCGCGCCACCACCCCTCCGAAAACCTCCCATCGGCTTCTTTATTATTATGGAACTAAAGGCGCGACTGTTTACAAACGACCCCTTAGAACAGTCCTAAAGAACTAGATGGCGTACGTAAACCTTTTTATTAAGTACTTAGGCTCTCATGAATACAGTTCATTTTCGAACAATAAAGTGTACTTAAGAAATTTCAACGGCCTCACGACCTTCTATGCTTCTTAATAATAACGAGTGAGGACTTTTAAGATTAACTTGTATTAAAATTAAAATTATTAACATTTCATAAAATTATCAAGCTAATTAAACAGTGAAAGTACTGTTTCTTCTCTCTCAAACTTTACTTACTTAGGTAGTATAAATATTAGATGAGGTAAAATGGTCTGTACGTATTTATTATTTTTAACTTGAAACGCTGCTTGATTATAAACCGTTAATTTCTCAAAAGACTTATGAGGAGGTTATCTTGCTTGTTACCTCAAAACTTTCGACTGGGTGAACTGATTTTGATAATTATTTTTATATTTGAAAGCTGGTGCCTGTCATGTGGTCCCAGTTAAATTTGGTTTAGTTTCTACAATTTGAAAGCACTCTAAAGGTTTTTGTTAAAGAATAATTATTTCTGAAATTCTTTGACTAGATCAATATTATATTGAAAGCTGCAAAATCAAATTATTAATTTTGCAGCTTTCAATATAAGTAAGGACATTAATATTTATCTTAAACTTTATTTTTATTTTTAAATTTTATTACATTAATATTATCTTTAATTTCCTTAAGTAGGTACTAATTATAACAAAATGCGAAAGTGTTTTTGTTTATGTATTCTCTCGCGTCACTGGAGGAGATATACCTATAGGATATCTTTCATTTAGATATCTTTCATATCATTGTCATCATCCCATGAAAATTACCCAATTGACGACGATGACGAAGCCGCGGGGGGAAAGTTAGTTTTATATAAATTAATTTCACACTTTCTGTAACCTTGTGCCCATCGAATAATAATTATAACACTGTTGGGATTTTTAATAAAATACCAAAGTTTATTTCACTTTGAAGGTTACATAATTATGAGTAGACGACTGTCTGCCTCAAGATTTGCCTGCTCTTCCTAACTGTGAAGCACAGAACACTAGTTTTAAGAAGCTAATGAAAAATTTGACAAACTGAAATTTTAAAGTTAGTAGGTATTTGTGTATTGTCTATGTATGTATATTTGTAAGATATTTGTGTTTGCAGTTTGCACGCAAGTGGCGATGGCTGCGTACGAGCATATATTACGATTGAAGATGTTATGAATAAAGAGAAATTTAACAAATTCATTATTGACAAAAGCCTTGATCGGTTTTCTAATACTGTTCTTTTTTTTGTCTCCACCGCATATCTAAACCCGCACTTCCGCTAAGCACTCAGCTGGATAATATGATATAGAGGCTGTATATACATACACGCATTTACAGAATAGGTAAGTACATTTTTACATACCGTCATATCCTCCAACATTGCCTTTCCAGCCTATCTTTCCCCAAATAGAAATTTTAACTTTCCCGAGTGTTTATATGGAGTAGCATGACATTTATGGTCTAAGATCCGAATATAAGTCGAAATGCAACGGCGTGATAATAGAATGAGACCAATTTTATAATAAATTTAGTGTATTAAAAAATGTATTAAAAATGGGTTGACTGGGAAAATCCTGGACAGGACATTTTTAATGAATTTAAAAAAAAACATTTTTTTTTAATTAATTGCAGTATCAACATAATAAAAAAAAATTATAATAGACTTAAAGTATGAAACCTACAGAATGTGCAGGCATAGTCGTTTTCTAATATTTACCGGGACAAACGGCTAGGTTGGCAGGTATAAACAGGTATGTCGGTACCAGTTACTTTCACTTGATAGGATGATGAAAAAAAAATTATGTCAGCGCTGTTTTATTACAAAATTGTTTTATTATCTCGAAACTGCAATTAATAAAAAATGAAAATAAAAGATTTTTTAATAATTAATAAAAAATATCCTGTCCAGGATTTTCCCAGTCAACCCATTTTTAATACATTTTTTAATACACTAAAATTATTATAAAATTGGTCTCATTCTATTATCACGCCGTTGCATTTCAACTTATATTCGAATCTTAGACCATTAAGACTTGTTTTGTTTTTTGGTAGAAAATTAAAGCCTTTTCTCGCAACACTGATTAGATAGCACATGTATAACGTCAATAAGTCTGCTGCTACATGTCGACAAAGAAGGAGGTGTTTTGGTGGTGCCAAATTTTTCTAAAAAAACTTGTCTCTGATCACTGGGAATCAATTAGAATACGTGAATATTTCTTATTATTTATTAAACTAGAATATAAAAAAGGAGGTTATTTGTTATTTCCAAGCAAAAACACGTAGTATTATAGGAGTTTTGTCGCTGGGCAATGTTAGGTTAATAAACGTAGTGTGACCTATCCCAACATTGCCCAACCGTTTTGAGGTGCTAGGGCTGACACATTTTTAACAGACTTCTCAAATAGGTAGCAAGGTAATTTTTTTTAGGTATAAATTAAGTACACAGCATGTTTTTTCTTTTAGGTACCTAGGTAGGATTGTACGAGTATGTATGCCTACCTAGGTACTTTTTAAATGTTTAGTAGAAGTTACGTATAGGTACATAAATATTCATAATTTCAGTTTCATTTTAAAGATATACCTAGAAACAGTACGAACGCAATATTATTGCATGTGTACCTACCTATTACTTGTTACCCACCTACATATTTTATTAAACTTAATTTTTTCATCCTTTACCTAGTTGATTTTTTTGTGACAACCCTAAACCCTAAAGATTTTTATATGAAGATTGTGAGAAAATTACACCTAACTTTGCCCATACAATTTAATGAAGATCTACTTATTTTGGATCATTTTTTGTAAGAGATTCGGCATCTTTGCCTTATCTTGTAGGTACTTTGTCTCTTAAAAACAGCTACGTAAGTCTTAAAATGGCTGAAATATTAAAGGTGGGCAAAGTTGTATACTTTTCCACCTTATTTCGCCCACCTCTTTCTTCCTTATTTTTAGAGAAACTATTAAGAATAGGATTATTTCAAGTATATCTATTCATTCTAAATTCAATTCCCTACTCAAATAACAGCATCAATTCTGTCCATATTTTGTTTTTTCTTGTATATGATCAAAACACTGTGAAAAGCGGGCAATGTTGGAGGATATGGCGGTAGTTAATATTTATAAAATAATAATATTATGGAACACTTAACAATTTTTCATTTTATTTAGATTTATTATGAAAAAAGTCGGTTAAAAACGTTGTTTGGTACCGTAGTGTAGTATTAATAATTAATCATTCATTTATTTATTGACGCTTTTAAACCTATCTTTAACTAATTGTTTATCCGTGATTAAAACATGCCTTCCCGGTACATAAAATTATGAAAAGATACTTTACAGTTCCTGGGAACCACCTTGAAGCAATGTACGATTTGCGGAATCGTTGGGGTTGAGGCACTAGGAATTAGATTTACGACATCACTTTACTTGTTTTATGACTACATAACTACAAATGTAAATTAATAATAAATTAATGGCTTGTGTTGACTTTTTTATAATATAATTGCATTTCCGGAGTTTAAAAGGAAGTCCCTATTTTTCTATTACTGAATGTCTCTGCCGTCTATGTCATTAGTCAAATGTCATTTTAGAAATCTTAGAGTATATATACTATCTATAGAGTGATAACAACCAAGTGGGAACAGTAGGCACAGGTGGGAACAACACGACGTTCCCGCCGCGAGCGCTCGTAGTCGTGGTTGAGTGCTGTCGAAGTGCGTTGCTCTGGAATTTTTTTCATATTTACGAATAAACACGGTGAAATGTGCAGTTCTATCTTGCAAAAACGATACTAGAAAATGCACAAAATTGAAATCCAGTATCACATTTCATCAGTAAGTCGATTGTTATACTTATTTTTATGAAAATAAATCTAGCATCGCGGGGGTGAAGGGGAGGTGGGAGGCGGACACGCGCAGGCTCGCTCGCGCGCCTCACTGCCGCCACGTGATCGTAGTGATGTGACCTGACCAACGCTGTACTCGATATAAAGTTTACTAGAAGAACTATATTTTAACAAATTATTTATTTAACTTTAAAATTAAAACTCTTTTAAAAATTTATTATAAATAAATTTGTGATGTGTTTTGTATGATACACTTTCTAATATTATGAATGCGAATGTATTACTTATAGTGTAAATGTAAAGTATGTAATGTTACGATATATTTTCTGAACCGCTAAATTGATTTTGAAGATTTTGATAGTAGAAATTAGAATGGATAAAATTAAATAAAAAAATTATTAATATTATTTATTATATTATCATTTTAAATTATTAATTATTTCTTATTTTTATTTAACATTTTTAAAACATTATTATTATTTTTTGATTTATTATTAAAGAAATAGCACTAAACCCGATGTTTTATTTATATTAACTTTATTATTTAAAAAGTACTCACGTTTTTCTGATATTCCAATTAAACATATTTTTTTAAAGTACTTATAATTAATACAAGAAATATTCAAATGGAATAAACAAACTTTATTCAGTTGGTAAACAAATTTAAAATTACATATTTATACTTTATTCATATATTTTTCCTTTAATAACTTATTGAACATAAAATTTACTTATGATACATATTTATTTACATAACTTATCGATAGTTCAACACGCAATTGATACCTACCCATCCCTATTTGTCACACACACATCTATATAATATCTATAGCTCATCTGCCTACGATGTGCACTGAGCAATTTGTGCAATACACGCGCTCTATACTATTGTAATAATATATACTCTAAGTTAGAAATCTATTAATTGACAGTCTGACAGATGTAAATGTTTAAATTGTCAATTCTGTCAACATCCGTGCAAAACTTAACCAAATTTTGTAATAAAACAGCCTCTTATTATAATATTAAAAAATCTCGAGTTTCAACATAATGTACTATTGAATACAATATTGTATCTTCAACGTGAAATTATCATGCTATTGAGAAATGTATGGTGTGCAGCTGAGTTAACTGGCTGCTGGTACGCTGCAATATTTAAAGAAATCGTATCAATATCTATAATGTATTCCTAAATTTCAATTTTGTTTTAGCAAACCATTGTTAACAAAACAGTTCGGGAATGTAAGGTATGCTCAGTGGGAACTTCGACAATCCTTCCATAATGCAAACCGAAGATCAAGACGACCACGTATTGAACCAAACCCTTTTAACATACCTCAAATTGAATCAGGGCCTCTAAACACTAGTTCGTTACTAAAACCATTTTTATTCACAATAGGGGTAAGTTTCTGTTATGTCCTCGTTCTACTATTACGATTTTACACATTAAATTCAGCTATTACATCAGATAATTTTTTGTAAACAAAGCTTTTAAAATTTTCTAATAATTTGTTTTGTAGGTAACAACCGCTAGTTTGACTACTTGTGTTATTTGGGAATATGAAAATGTTAGATCTCATGCAACAGCCTTGCTCAAGAGACCAAGCGCCTGGTTGAATGGTCAGAAACGAATAGGGAGTCATGTAAGTGGTAGCAGCTGTAGAATATTAAGTACTCTGAGCAACTAGTTTATTTAATTCATGACTTTTTCAGAAATCAGAACCAGGCCCAATAACAAAATGGTGGAAGTCTCTAAAAACAAATGAAAAAGTTTTTTATCCAATTCTAGCTGCCAATTTGTTAGTATTTGGTGCTTGGCGTGTGAAGTCTTTACAGCCTTTTATGATTAGATATTTTTGTTCGAGTCCTTCAGGAAGTAAGTAAATTTTTAAATTTTTGTTGTAAATATTCAATTTCTTTTTTTCTTATTGTGATGTATTTCAACAAATTACTACAAACTACACTTAATATATTTGACTTGATTTCAGGTTCAGTGTGTCTCCCAATGGTACTCTCAACATTTAGTCACTATTCTGCATTTCATTTAGCTGCTAATATGTATGTGTTGTACAGTTTTATGCCAGGTAGAATATTTTTTATTTATTTACACTTTCTGACATATTTCATTGTCTAAAACATGCATTAATAATTGAAATATTTTTAGCGGCAATGGCATCATTAGGAAAGGAGCAATTTGTGGCTATGTATATGAGTGCTGGTGTAATCAGCAGTTTTGCCAGTGTTCTTTATAAGGTCTTGCTCAACCAGCCTGGCCTAAGTCTCGGAGCGGTAAGGTCATTTATGCCTTTTTCAATAATGAATATACTACAATTTACTAATAACTTTTTACCATTATCTGATCTAAATATTTATACTTTGTAAAAATCTGTATAAGCTGGTCAAAATGCAAAGTTTTATTTATTCTAGCAACTTGTATCCTTTGATTGTATCATAATGAAACAAACATTCAATAGGTTCGAAGTCTAGTTTAAGAGCTTTTACATCTATGCCTTTTCTAACTAAAATAATGTATATATTCTATATATTATATAAATGCTGATATTATTTAGTTTTTAATTAATAAGTGATGATGAACTTGGCATGTATTAATATAAAACTGTTTGATTTTAGTCGGGAGCGATTATGTCAATATTGTCATATGTGTGTGTACAATATCCTGACACCAGGCTGAGCATTATATTTCTGCCGATGTTTTCCTTTGCCGCTGGATCTGTAAGTTTTCTATATATAATTTTTTCATAGCTTTGTTCATAATTATTTGAATTCTTAAATTCACCAGCTAAAATCTACCATATGTAGATCTACAAGTCTAATATATCATAGTTAATATCGTCATTACAATAAACAATATTTGTGATATATATTCTTAATAAATATTTTTGTAACAGGCAATCAAAGTTATAATGGGTGTTGATTTGGCTGGTGTTGTCCTGGGGTGGAAATTTTTTGACCATGCTGCGCATCTTGGTGGAGCCATGTTTGGCATGTAAGTTAATGCTTCTTTTTATAAATTCACATGGTATTGATAAATTAATATTACAATTATAGTTCCTTTGCATTTTACATTAATCATGATAAAATACTTATTTGTAATACCTAATTGAAAAATAAATAATATTATTTTATTTTTTAAAACCATTAGAATCATTATACATATTGTATTCTAGAACTATTAAAGTATATTGAATTATTTTTCCAGGGCCTGGTGTTATTGGGGAGGTCTTCACATTTGGGGAAACAGAGACAAGTTTCTTCAGTATTATCACAATTTCAGGAAGGATTCCAGATAGTACTGATTATATTTTGATTGTCAAAACCGAAACTTTAAATGCTGTTAAATGCTATTTATTTTATAAAATGTTCAGATTCTGGTTATTTTGATAGATTTAATTTATAATCACAAGTTATAAATAAAAGAACTTGAAAGTTTCATAAACTTTTATTTTAACACGCTTTTTTTTATGTTATTCTTAAGTATATGTACAAAAATATATGTAGCTCAGGTAAATGCAGCTGAGGTATAAAATTGTAAAAAAAAAATAGAGAACTGAAATAGAATAAGAACAATTAAACCTTTGAGAGTATTTGAAAACATTTTGTTGACCATAACCTTTGGAATTATATTAATATTTTACGCTGTAAGTATTTTAGCATGGAAATCAAAGTGTTCTCCAATGTAGGTGGAGATATAATAGTATGAATGGTCGTAGCCTTCGCGTAACTTCAATATGACGGGGATGCCAGCTGACCGACAGGCTTGAACAAGGTTCTCAGGCAATAGTTGTTTTTCAATGTAGAATTTGTCAGCAGCACCCTAAAGAGATAAAAAAAACATTACATTTAATTAGATGATACTTAATTTTCATGGAACTTTTCTATAGGATGGATTTTCAAACCAAAGCAAATAAATATTGATAAACTACTAATCTAAGGAAGAGACAATAGACAAACTTTCAAATAAATAATATCATTAAAATTAAAGAGGCAATGAATCTATTAACAATTTTTACCTGATCTAGGAGAAGAGTTAGTGGTGGGCCGTCATATTTGCTCACAAGCTCGGTGGCATCCCACTCAGCCCACTTGCTTTTATCCTCACCCAGGTAACCAGAGAAAGCCTTGACACCCCACGGACAAGCACTAGGGTTGCAAATTGGTGCAAATCCACTAACTGACTTGTATTGACCTGGGTTTCGTAATGCTGAAACCAAAGCTCCATGACCACCCATGCTGTAAAAAAACATGACATTAAAACTTTTTGAAGGTATGCATACAAAATTTTTATATATAATGGGAAATAAAGAAATGTGTTATATACCTATGACCCATGATTCCAATCCTTTTTGGGTCAACTACATTACTAAAAGCATTGATGACAAGGTCATACAATTCTTTGTTCACATAGCTTCCCATCCTGTAGTGTTTAGCCCATGGGTCTTTTTCTGCATCCAGATAAAAGCCAGCTGAGACCCCAAAGTCCCATGATTCATCATCACCCTCTATTTTCACCCCTCTAGGAGAAGTGTCAGGTCCCACAACTATTATACCATGTTCTGCGGCATATCTACAAAAAAAAATTGTTAATATTAATTATGGCCAAAATCTGATTTGAGGTGTGATTTAACTGCTAATGTATATGTCCATCCCATTATTTTTTGCACTTGAAAGAATATGGTTTATAAAGATTGGATGATTTATTACATCTATCTATTTTTACTATTTATCGTTAATAATAACATTGCAATAAAATTGTCATAAAAGCTCATTGCTTAAGGTCAAGATACAAAAATGATAATATATTTTGATGATTATACATAAAATATTATATAAATATTATCAGAAAATGAGATAAGCTTATCTTACAAAATAAGTTCTCTTTCATAAGGGGCCGTTCATAAAATACGTTCGCATACAAGGGGGGGGGGGAGGGGTCTTCGCGAGTGTGACAAGGGGGGACAGGGGGTCTACGGCAGTCGGCAGCGTGACGTTCGCTGTTCATTAAAATTTTTTACTGAGTATTCGTTCTCTCGACTTTTTTTTTCAATTTTGTAATGATAGAAGTCATTTATTTCGTACTAGCTGTGCCCGCGACTTCGTCCGCGTGGAATAGTGACTGCATAGTAAACTACTTAACACACAATTATTGAGTAAACACGTACTACCATAAACAATTAAATAATAAGCACTTGCAGATTATTTTACAGTTACGAAATAAAATAAATAAAATAAATAATAACACAAAAGAACTGTTAGTAAAGTTTATTACTAAACTGAGCTAAAAAACTTAGGTACAAAAGAGTTCAAAATTTCCAGGGTATGGCTATCCTCCCGCTCCCATATCCTTCTACTTTCACAGACTTTCAACTTTTCCCTTTCACCCCTAGTAAATGGCAGAACCGATTTTGATGTAAACCATGTCTAATTGTACCTATATGTACACGTCATATCCTTTGATGCTTCATTTGGATTATTTATTTCCACTATCACCCCTTAGGTGCACTATATGTAATAAACGGATGAACCGATTTTGATAAAACCAGACTAATTGTAATTCACACGTCATACCCTTTCATTTGATATGCCGCTTGAGTGTATTATTTGACCACATTCGATTATTCATTCCCACTTTTACTGCTATAATCCAATAAATGGATAAACCGAATTGGATAAAAATATGACTAATTGTACTTTCACACGTTATGCACTTTCATTTGATATGTCACTTGGGTATATTTGACAACATTCGTTTTTTAAATTCCCACTTTTAACCCTATTGTGAGAAATTACACGCGAGGCCGGGTTAAATATTAGTTTGAATGTAATAAGAATGTACTGCGATTCTACTCAGCTACCTAATTGATGCAGGTAGTTGATAAAAAATCGCAGCTAGCCAGCTAGTAGTTGGGTCGAACGTCGTATAATCAACGTCCGAGTCCCTAGGCACGATTCGTACGAATGCACCACGAGTCAAAGGAAAGCGGCTTTTTATAGTATTCGACAGCTAAGCATGTTCAGATATGAAATAATGACAACTACATTGACAACTATTCATCCACAAAAATATTAAATCAAAAGTTACGTCTAACACTATATACATATAATAAATGGATGAACCGATTTTGATTAAATATGCCTGATTATACTTAACACGTCATGCCCTTTCATTTGATATGTCACTTATGTATGTTTGACAAAATGCATTTTTTTATTCACACTTTTATACCTATATCCAATAAATGGATGAACCAATTTTGATAAACTACACCTAATTGTACTTTACACGCCATGCCTTTCATTAGATATGTCACTTGGGTAAATTTGATAAAATTCATTTTTTAATTCTCATTTTTACCCCTATATCAAATAAATGGATGAACCGATTTTGATAAATTTGACTAATTGTTCTGACAGGTCGTGTACTTTCATTTGATTTGTCACTTGGGTATAAATTACAACATTCGTTTTTTTCATTCCCACTTTTACCCCTATATATAATAAATGGATGAACCAATTTTGATAAAATATACCTAATTGTACTTTACACGTCATGCCTTTCATTTGATTTGTCACTTGGGTATAAATTACAACATTCGTTTTTTTCATTCCCACTTTTATATAATAAATGGATATATAATAAATGTATATATAATAAATGGATGAACTATATATAATAAATGGATGAACAGATTTTGATAAACTATATCTAAGAACCAGCGTCGGAAAATATTCCCCCTCACAAATACCGCATCTAATTCTTATTACTCGTTAGCGGGCTACGGTGGCACAGACAGACACACAAACACACATAGCGGTCATAACACGTCCCCTCTTTTTGCGTCGGGGGTTAAAAATATAATACCTACGACATAATTTAAAGGAAATTTTATGTAGAAAATTTACCTAGAAGTAACTATAATGCAATTTGTGCAGGTTTTAGGCTGAGCAAAAATCTAAATAAAGGTCCTTTGAACTCCTCCTCCCCTACTGCACCCTCAGCTTACCCCGACCCCCCTTGGGGACTTTCGATATGACAATCTGGACTTGTCAAGGAATAACTGTAGCGTATAACTTCACTACATAGTATAAAACAAAGATAAAACAAAGTCGCTTTCTCTGTCCCTATTTCCCTATGTCCCTTTGTACGCTTAAATCTTTAAAACTACGCAACGGATTTTGATGCGGTTTTTTTTAATAGATAGAGTGATTCAAGAGGAAGGTTTATATGTATAATAACATCCATTAAATAGTGGAGAAGTACTGTTATTTTTGAGGTTTCTAATGTGATGTCGTAAATTTTTACATTTTTTCCGCTTACATTGCAAACGCAGGCTGAACCCTACGAGTTTTATCAAAATAATGTACTAAGTATTTTACACATTGAAAAGGTCTACAGAAAAGTCCGCGATGGTATATGTCTATCTCTTATGGATAACCCACAATAACTTTTTTTTGTCATTTACTTTTTACGACAAATAATGGCTAATTTGCGAAGCGATTTTAACCAATACAGCATTAATCCTTAACCAATTAAATACCTTGAATACATTGTTCATTTAATATAGATCTATATGGCCCTTTACACCGTATGATTTAAGTGAATATTTTCGAAGATATTACAGATTTAAAAATTGCGGGACGTAGCGTTTGCGGCGGTACCGGCCGGCCGCCCGGTGCGGCAAGAGCGTGTTCACAGTTTTTCTGTAGTGTATTTAGTATCAGCATTGCACCCGTGCGAAGCCGGGGCGGGTCGCTAGTACGTAATAAATTTATCAGTGTATCAATAGAATGCCTTAGCAAATGTTCGCCGTGATTACTTAAATGGTCATAACTTTTTTATTTATTAACCGATTAACATGAAATAAACACTAAATGTTAAATGAAGCTTACCACAACATATTTGTGAAAACCGCATCTAAATCGGATAAGCCGTTTCTGAGATTAGCGTGTTCAAACATACAGACAAACAGACAAAAATTTTTTCAACAACAGTTTTGGATTCGGGCACGATTCAATAATAACACCTGCTAATTTTTTTTTACATATTTCAATTGTACAGACACTACTTTTCTACAATTTTATTATATGTATTGATAAGTAAATATTCAGATATTTAAATGTATATATATTTATTACAATAAATTGTATCTTGATATATATTTATTTTTTTCAACATGACCGAAAAATAGAAACTAGATGAAAATAATATTTCTCATGCATTTATTATTGTATTTTTCTTTCATTCGTCACTTAGATCATTAAGTAACGGATAGAGTACGCTGGCAAAAAAAAATATTTTCTTATATCAAAATTTGTGTATTATCAATCAAAATTTATCATGTTTAGGGGGGGAGGGGTCTTAGTTTTTGTGACGAAATATTTCCAGGGGGGGTCACAAAAATTGTGACACAGCGTGACAACCGGGGGGAGGGGGTCAAAAAAAGTTAATTTTAGTATGACGTATTTTATGAACGACCCCTAATAGAATATTGAATCATATAGTAAGTCAAATCTAAAAGTAAGGTTCACAAAAAATAATGTTATATTATAATGTACCTATTTGAAAACCAATTGGATTTATGCTTTGTAACATATTCTTTATAATATAATATTTATGTATTGAGAATTATCATTCTTCATTTATTTGCAATATGCAATATGTAGGTATATGAATATCGATAAATAATCTTTGTTTAGAAAACAAATAAATCAAACACATTGAATATTTTCAAATTTAAAAATAGCTTATAACATAACTAGCTTACCTTTGAAATCCAGACTTGGTAATAAAGTTTTGTTCAGTGCATGTAAGTCCAGATAGATAAAAAATTACAGGCAGTTTGGCATCACCACCTTCTGCCTGAGATGGTAAATAAATGGAAAAGTTCATTTTGCATTGGAGCTCTGAAGATTCATGGGAGTAAACTTTTTGGTTGCCACCAAAAATCTTGTTAGAAGAAACCAATTCTAGGCCATCCATC